>WJBH02000159.1:0-100768 GCA_013167095.2 Daphnia sinensis | reverse complement strand
TTGACATGATCCAAAATCGTCCATTAGAATGCTCTAAGACTTTCATTATTGATAAGAATTCATAATATGACGATTTGCGATCTCTCTTGAAGAATTACAACGAAGAATCTTTCCCCCAAACAGCTGCAAAAAAATAAAGACGTTTAATATTTTGATTCGATGACGTCCTGCGACACATGTTCTGCATGTTATTTGATACCGGAACTGATGAAAATGCTAATTCAATAGAAACTTTGCATCTGTTCTTAGTCAATAACATAGGACTGCTGCGTCTGTATAATTTTTTTTTCAAATTTAAGCACGAATTTTTGGAAACATCTTTTAAGGTCGTGCAAACCTAACAGTAATCAGATTCGATGAGCTTATTCACTCGTAAAGGTCGTGATGTCATTTTCTTATTATTTCCTTGATTTGTCCAGTCTCTTCCATAGGCGGCCATTTTTAACCAAACAGCCAATTACAGACCGAGTTGCTCAAGGCCGAATTACATAATCTAATATTTGGAGCTTTGGAAACCATAGCTTCCAATGCTGTCAACAGAAATCCATTTAGTCTCGAAGTACGAGCCGAGTTGAATGTTGATGCGTTTAGAGATGCTTGACGTGATGATAATTGTTGCCAGTGGTTTTGTTTTGCTAGTGAGTATGAGCCTCCTACGGCGAAAGAAAGTTACCCATTACCATTTACCACCCGGACCAAAGCGAAATCTTGTCTTTGGTAATCTGATGGATTTAATTTACTCTTCAGTGATTACTGGTGAACCATCACTCCTCAAGTTTGCCAAATGGTCATTTCAGGTAATTTCTTTGACTTTACTGGGTTACTTCGTCATACGTCATACTTCGGGCTGTATTTCCTATGCCGTGCGAACATACGATAATCGTGCACAGAACGTGGCAGTACGATAAAAAAAATAATTCATATCTCTGGTTTTACCTGATCAGCTGGTCGTTGCCACTGCACGTGCAGAATAGTCACACAGTCACAGTATATGCTGCTCAAATGATATACTTTTGAATGAATACGGTTGCCTTAACTCTTTACAGATAATTTTGTTTAGACTGACCTCTACCGATGGAACTGATAAACAAAATTGTTTTCATTTCCAACTTATTAGTACGGACCAATATGCTACTTGCGATTTTTCAGACAACGTGTCGTCGTTATTTCAGATGCTCGAGTAGCTCAACAATTATGTGCCGGGCAATCGGATAAGTTCAGTACACGACCACCAGGATTATTTTTGTCCCAAGTATTAAAAGGCAAAGGTATATTAGTTGTTCTATGGATAGTTACTAACCGGTTATCAATCAGATAGCGACTGCATTTGATTGACACAGGCATCGTGTTTAATGACGGACCATCGTGGAAAGAACATCGTAATTTTGTCACGCACGAATTTCGAAAGTTTGGATTTGGAAACCAATCAATCGAACAGAAAATTCAATACGTGGTTGACGAATACCTTCATCAGATTGGCGTAAACTGAATTCCTAAGAATGAAAAAAAAATCATTAATTTAACGACGCTGTGGATTCAGAAAAACGATGGCCGGGCGCACGATCCGCATTCGAATATCGCAACAGCCATTTATAACGTGATCTGGACGACCATTAGCGGAGAAAGATTCAATTGGGACGATCCATTTCTGCATAAAATAATTGCCAATCTGGAAACTAATCTACAAGCTGTCGAACTCACAGGACCCCACAATTACGTAACTCTTTTGAGGTATTTCATTCTGATAATTCTAATTGCAGTACTATTCGTCTTTAATCGCTTAAAACAATTGGAATAGCATTTGGCATTTGATTTGGCACAATGCATTCCGATTGCTGTGCATCGTTACGAAAAGAATGTTTTACTTCAAAGAATTAATTTGCAAGTACAAGAAACATCGAAAAGAAACTGCAACTTCGGACGTGGACGAGTCAATGATGTACGACTACTTGATTAAGATGCAAGGTTCGAAAACGGACGGCCGATTGACCCATTTTTCCGGTACATTCTTTAACACTCACCTCCAATCATCACGAGGTAATTATCAATTGTATCTTCCCCGCTTTCCCAATCCAACAGAATCGCAATTACTCTGGCTCGTATCCGATCTCTTTATCGCTGGTGGTGAGACAACCATCACAAGTTTTCGCTGGGTCTTACTTTGTTTAGCGAAATTTCCGGAAGTCCAGCAGCGTTTGCGTCACGAAATTGTGGAGAACTTTGGCCGCGATTCATCTCCGTCGTAATTCAGTTTCCCTCCTATTTTTTATTTATGTGTTACTTTGATTTAATTCATCCTTTAGTGACGTGTAGTATGTACTCGCTTGAATAATGCAGATACTCACAGCGAACGCAGTTGCCTTACATGGAGGCATTTATTCATGAGACGCTCCGATTTAGCTGTTCGGTTCCGGGCATGTGGCGCAACACAACGCAGGATGCAAAATACGAGGTAATCTCTCTGCATCATTCATCATGTTGGACGGGCAATTGACGCGAATGGACTGACGGAGAGATGTTTCTTTCCCTTTTTAACTGCAGAATTACGATATACCAAAGAAGACGTGGGTCCTACTCCACTTTTGGGCGATGAGTAACAACACGGCCCTTTGGAATGATGTCCGAGAATTCAGGCCAGAAAGATTCTTGAATAACGATGGAACGTTTTGCAAAAACGAACATTTCCTCGCCTTTTCTGCGGGTAGCGTTTTCTTTGTTCTTTCTAAATTTGACTTCATTACGGTTTATTTGTATTCAGGTAAGAGACAATGCCCGGGCGAGTCTCTGGCAAAGACGGAACTCTTCCTCTTCACTGTTGGTGTCTTGCAAAAGTTCAGAGTGACACTGCCCGCTGGCCACGATGTCGACGTCCATGCTGGCCAATTTGGGGTCACCTACACTCCGCCCCATCATCACCTCCAGTTTATTCCTATTGAAGTGTAGTAAAGAATAAATTGGAAAAAAAAACTCTTGTTGTGTTCCTCCCCTGAATTCTCTTCCTATTTATCTTGAAAACGAATCAAATTAAATGAATTAAATCGAAGAAATGAAAAACAAAAATTTGGATTTCTTTTCTCTTGTTTCTCTCGACTCTCGAATCAAAATGTCAAACTGTACACCACAAATGACAGGGATAAAAACAAGTCCACGTCACAGACACACCAAGACATTCACTGACACACACACACACACAGCACATGCACTTTTGTGTTGTTTTTTTTAAATTTTGAGTAAACAGGGGTCGCAAGAATGACACCTCGATCGTCCATCAAAGTATATGTATACACACTCGGTACACACAACGTTGACAAATTGGTTTTGCTCTTTGACATTTTTCTTTCTTTACAACACGTCAATATAACATCGGACACGAGGGAGTGGGAAATAAAGGGAGGAGTCAAGAAGGCAGATTTCATTCATATTAAGACAAATGCGATATTTAAAAACCACAAAAAAATAAATCGACAAAAGAAATAAAACAATTGAGCAGGAGTGTAGAGAAAACCCAGGCAGGAGATTTCAAACAAATAAAAAAAAAAAGTTCAAGTCAAATAATAATAATTAATAAAATCATTGAAAAATAGCACGGTAATACTCTCGGTTGTCACAACAGCTCGGCGCTTGGCATGACGATTGGCGGGGGGGGGAAGGGTTGAAATTTCACGAAACAAAATGAAAAACAATAAAAAAAACTTGGAAATTTTCAATTGGTTGTGTTGGATATTTGTTGTTGTTGTGTATAAACCGAAAGGAATTCGGTGGCAGCCTTGGAAGGGGGACAACGATTCGACGAGTCTCATAATTTATATATATCTTATTTATAGTTCTTTTTGTTTTTCTTGTTGTTGTTTTTATAAAAAATACAAAAGAAAAAAAAAAAACAAAACACGAAAAAAAAAAAAAAGGCGGAGTGAATTTGGAGGGATCGTCAACATCAATTTTTTAAAATGAAAAGATCCATCAGAATTTCATTTGGATGGATTGGCGTTCCAGTTGGATGAGGTAATCGCTCGATGGACATTAACATGATCCTTCTATTTTTTTTTTTGCTTTTCCTTTAATAAAAAAAAAAGAGGAGGGGGCTTTAAAAAAAAGAGGGAGGCTATTATGCTTCAACTCGCGATGCTCGTTTCACGCACGCTTTTGTTTTCACGACACAAATTTAGCGAGAGACGTAACGGGACTCGCGGCACTTGTCCCATCTCTAATAGTCAGAACCATTTTATAATTGTTATTATTTTTTTTAAAGGTTTGTCTTCTTCTTCTTCTTTGTTCCTTAACCTGAGTTTTTCAACTTCATATGAGGCAAAAATACAAACAACTGGCACCGATGGCTGAAGAACATTTTCGGATTTAAAAAAAAAACGAAAACTGTAAAAATAGAAAATTTGAACCACGAAAAAAATAAAGAAAGGAGCGTGACATGAAAATAGAGACTCATGATGATGGACGACAAGGTTGTGGACAATCAAATTTTAAAAAAAAGAATTGGCATTATTAAATAGATACAGATCTGTTGAGTCATTTTTTTTTCTCGTTTTTCTTTCTTTTTATATACTGTACAGGAAACACTGGCTGGCCCGTGCGCGTTCATTGGACGCTATCCAATTCATTTTTCTCTTTTGTTTAAGATTTTTTTTTTCAATGGAAGTGCGTGTGTGTTTTTCCACTGCTGTACAATAAACGTAAAGAGACGAGCAAAAGGATTGGGCAAATGATTTTTTTTTCTTTTTCAAAATGTCCGTCTGTTTTCATTGCCCAATCCAGTTGAAGAATTAAAAAAAACTATTGACCACCGTCTCTTCGCCGCCTGTGTTTGTAATAGGACGGCTCCATCGAGCTGTGCGAGATGGGAGCGTGGACTTCCACCTTGACTTTGGCCGTGGCCGTCACTTTGGTGGTGAAATGTTGGCGGCCGTGAGTCGTCGTGACCGACATCGGCGGTGATGAACCACCACTACTACTACTGCTGCTGCTACTGCTGGAATTGCAGTCACTACCACTGGAAGAGTTGCAATTGCCGTTGCCGTTGCACGTCGTCGTCTCCACCACCACTTCCGGCTGGACGACGATTTCGTGAGACGACGTCCACGACGGCGGTTCTTCGGTGATGGTCGTCAAAGACAAATCAGAGCCACGCAAGCGCCGTGGAACGTACGTCACCGATGGATTGTTGTTGTTATTGTTGTTGTTATTGCCATTGATTCCGCTCTCTGACTGCGAGCGGAATCCGGCTCCACTCGAATCTCCACCCCGCCTGGAACACCGTTCCATGCACGGAGATGGCATCGGTGTAGGAGTGGCGATCCGATCTTCTCCATTGGCTGGAATGACCTTTAATTTCAAAACAAAAACAAAATGAGCATCCAGTGCGGGAAGGGAAATCAATTAGGGCATTACCTCAGCAGGTGGACCGACGATGGAGAGCAAGATGGGCAAGAAGAAGAGTCCGTTGACGAGTCCGAGCAGCACCAAAGCCGACAGGACGTAAAAGAAGTACTTGACGATGAAATCGAAATCGGAAAAGGCCAGCATGACGATGCTGAGCAGAGTGGAAATGGCTCCGTGAACGACGGGCGCCATCATCAACTCGAGCGACATCTGAGTCCGTCGATTTCGCGCGCCGATGCTCGTCACGAACCCGACCAGAATGTGGATGGTGAAATCGACTCCGACGCCCACGGCCATGATGAGAATCACAGCCGGAGCCGCGCTCAATTTGATGCCCAGCAGACCCATGACGCCAAACAGTTCCAGCACCATAGCGGCCAGCACGAAAACGGCCACGGTGGCCGCCCAGATGCTCATCAGCGAGACGCAGAGGACCAAGAAAATGGCCACGAGGACGCAGGCCAGCGCCAGGAACAGGAAGAAACGCAATTTCAGGTACTGCTCCCAAAAGGTGAACGGAATTCCGGCCGGAAAATTGGGCAATCCTCGATCTTCGAATTTCTTGCAAATGCCGCGCACCTGTTCGATCATGTCGGTGATGTCCTCCGTCGATCCGAGATTATTGAGGTAGAACGGCAACTGCGCGTAGATGATGGGCTGCGATTTGGGTATCTTCAGCTCCACATCGCCGGCGTTGTGGTACCATTGGCGCGGCTGGGGCCTCAACGACGTCTGCGACGCGCTGTAAGCCAAGGCGTCGTTCGTCACCCAGGCCGTTAAGTAATTATAAAAGGCCTTCGGGTTGATGATGCCATCCCCGTCGACCAGCCTCACTTGCCCGACAAGGGATTTATCGATGGGGTTGTCAACGTGTCCGGTTTGAACGAGCAATTTATAGGCCAGAATGGCGTCGTCGGAGGCGTTGGCGAACCAGCGTTCCTGATTGATGCAGCCGGACGCTTGGTCTCGATCGAAGGCCCTCTGCAGGCCGATGAGCCAATCTCTGAAGAGGCTGAGCCAAAATTCGGGCAGTCCGCCGTCGTCGTTCTTGATGATGGTGGAGACGCGCGTGAAGGCGTCGTGATACTCGTAGAGCAGACGCTGATTGTTGGGGTACTCGAAATTGCCCTGCGTGACGGCGTACATGTTGTAGAATCCAAAGTACTTGTCGTGCGCGGCCAGGAACGAGTACTCGGACGTCTGGTGGGGCACAATGTCCGTCAAGTCGAGTCCGTTCTTGACCTTGCTCATACCCCAGACGCTGGCCGCCAGCAGAACGATGAAGGCAACCATGCCGAGCACCTTGACGGGCGTTTTGAGCAGCAGACGGCCGTAGGAGTGGCGGGCAAATTTGGACAGCGTCCAAGTCTGGCACTCGACAGTTGGAGTGGGCGCAACGCCGTGGATCAGAGGGTCCAAGGCCGGATCCGCCTCGCCATCTTCGACATTGCCCGGCTGGACAGTGGAGCTGATGGTGACGGGCGCTTTCTTGGTCAGCGTCGGCGTCGAACAGCCGGGCGCCGCTTTGCCACATCGGTCCATCTTCTTCAATTCGACAGGAATGGCCGGCTGGGTGGACATGATTTTCGGTACGTCCGTTTCGCATTCAGAAGAGCCGATCGAAACGACGCCGGCCAAACAGCACAGCAAATCGACCCGATTGGCAACCCTGCGCTTCATGTCCAGGCTCATGATGGCCGGGAAAACGAGCAACAGAGTGGCCAGATTGAAGAGCACCAAGATTCCGGCTTGCAACGAAAACGCTCTGAGGGCCGGAATGGGAATAATGGCGGCCGCGAAGAAAGCGCACGCGTTGCTGACCGAACTGAGCAAAATGCTGACGCCGGACCGTTTCAAAATCTCGCCCGTGTGATCGCCGTAGCGTCGGTACTGTTGATCCCAGCTCTGGGCGTACGTGTGCGTCAATAAGAACATGTTATCGACGCCCAATCCGAGCGCGAGGAAAGGCACAATCTGCGTGGTGGAAGCGTTGAAGACGATGCCAATCAGGGCGCAAAATCCCAGTCCAGCAGCCACGGTGATGGCCACCAATAGGACGCCGGCGATGCCTAGTCCCGATTGCGAACGAACCGGATTAGCCCAGTTGACGAGCGACACTCCGGCGTAGATGAGCATGAGAATGTATCCGACAGCTACGCGGACAATGCTCAATTCCGAGAATTCCGTCATGATATTGGCCAAACTGGCCGATGAGAACGGATGGATCTTGTAGTTTTTCGTTTCGTTGAACGATGCGGCGTGCCGTAGAACCTCCTGTTTTTATTATTTAAACAGAAAATGTTTAAAATGATTAGAAAAATTTAAATAAAAAAGATGGGGGATGTGGGCCTATGACGTATGTCAAAGGCTGGCCGCCCAGGTAAAAAAAAAGGTAAGGGGCTCGAATGACAGTGGCTCACCTGAGTGAACTTTCTCTGCCAGGCGTGTAGAATGTCGGCGGCTTTTTCTTGGCTCCATTCCAGGTTATGGACGCGATACGTCTGCGACCAATATTCGTACATATCTTTCTCGCCCATCAGCTGCAGGATCGACTGTAAGGCTTCCGCTCTACACACACAAATGTTTCAAATACCAGAATGAGTTGTTTTTTCATTTTTTCCTGATGGGGGGAGGGCAACTTACTTGACAATGTGTCCCGTTTTGTTCTTTTTAGTGCCGCCAACCACAAGATCCTCGGGCCAGTGCATGAATTTCGTTGCGAAGCCGTAACAGCCGCCCGTCAGTTCGGCGCCAATGTCGGGACTCTGATCAATGAACAAAAGATTTTTTTTTTAATTTAATTTTAATGCTATAGGGGGTGGGTTCTATTTCTTCTGGTCTGATAAATCTCAATTAGTCCCTGTCTCTGATTTTCTTTTACCTGTGTGAGGTTCTTATTGGGTGCTGATAAGGGGCATTCAGGGTCTGTAGGGTCCAGACACGGTTTCTCTTGATAGGCGCTCGTAATTCCGGCCTGAAGAACAAACACAATTGCAAATCGTTATTTTTAAATTCCATTCAGCCGACGGAAAGCGGAACAAAAACAAAACAATCGATTTATTCAGCAAGAAATTAAAAAAAAAAATTTCAATTTACCCTTTTCATGAAATCGTCGAGCGTGTCGAAGGGAAAGTTGAAATTGAAGGACTTCATCGACTCGAGCAACCGTTGCGGGTGCAAATTGGTCCACCGAATCCCCGATCCGAGCATCCTGTCGAAATCGATACCAAACAAAATAAAAATTCCATTAATGGACTACCGTCTTCAAGGGATTATTATTTCATTTTCAAACAAAAATGCATCGGCTTGTTTCATATCAAATAACCCGACAATCCCCACTCCCCCTTCCAGAGGGTCACGCCGGGGCTTGTCATCCGATCCATTCCCCCCAGCTGGAACACACATTCCAGCATCTATCTGAAAAGAATGCCATTATCATTGAACTTCTTCTTCTTTTTTTAAGATGCACAGCTGTTGCCCTGTGTGGTGGTGTGTGATATCAGCCACCGAATGGGGGCAAGAAGGCGGAGAAAAAAAACGAATAGATCCAACATCTATAAATATCGCGCAGGAGTCGGGAGAGAATGTCAAGACAGCGACTTTGTGATAGCCGAAAAAGAAAAAAACTCAAGAGAAAAGAAAATTAAAAGAAAAAAATAATAATAATAAGAGTGTAGTGGGTGGTCTCCTTGCTAAAGGACAAGGAGAGAGAGAGAGAGAAAACCACTTTGGAACTTGTCCATTCATGCATGTCACCCCACTCTCCCGTATGTCGACGATGCCAGTTTTCCTTTTTTATCCCGAAAAAGGTAAATTTTTACAACAAACGCACATAAGAAAAAAAAAACAACTTTTTGAATCCCCATTTTGGATATTTCGCCCCCATGATGGTCCGTTTCGTGCTACTGTTTGAGATATTCAATCATTATTTTTATTTTCGCTTTCTTTCGATAGTGAAACATTCTTTTCGCCACCCGATCGAATCAAAAAAAGAAATGACTATGCGAAAAATACTTACGGGACGGTGACGGGGAAATCGGGTCCGAGCAACTTGGAGCCCTCCCAGAAACAATCGAGCGGCGTAATGATGGCGCACGGGAAAATATTTTCAAAAATCTGCAAAAAATTCATCAAATTGATTAGATTCATTTTCCCTTAAACGATCCGCACAATCCAGGCCGAACCAGAATCAAACTTACTTGATCGATGTACTGGATATCAAAACTGGGAAAACTGGGCGAGTAGCACAAATCTTTTAATCTCCACGTTCTATTTTTGAAAAAAAAAAAAAAAAATTCTATTAATATCAAAATTTGCCACACAAAAAAAACGTGTGCGATAAAGGTCGCCATTATTTTATCACAAAAAGGTTTTTAAAAAACAATGCCGCCATAGTGAGTTAGGTAACAGTCCGAGCTGCAAAGTCACTACGCAAACACACGCCGTTGGAATGTCCCCCCTTTTAAAAACATTTTTTTCTTTTCTTCTAAAAAAACTTTTCAACGAGTTTCTTGATCTCCCCACACAGAAAAAAAAAACATCAGAGAGAGAGAGCTGGATGAATGGCCCAGCTAAAACCGCCCGCCCGCGCTCTCTTGCGTCCAAGGCCCCCGTTGGCATTTCACCATATATAGCGCTGGTTGCATGAGGAGAGCGAGCCCCCTTATATATACATATCAGCTGGACGAGATCTTTCGACAACAAAAGAGAGCGGGCATGGACGGACCACCATCATACACAGGCTGCAGGGGGAAAAAGTGAAGATGCTTGTCTCGGGTGTTTATTCATTCGCTTCATGCTTATTATGCTTGTCCGTCCTGCCAGAAGGCAAAAAAAAAAAAAAAAAAACTCCAAGGCGCTTATCCGATATCATATCAGCGGATACTTTGTTAACCGGACCGCCTTCTCTCATTCTTTTGGCTTAACAAAAACACGTAAAGAATGACTAAAAAAAAAAAAAATAATAACTTTGTTTATATGTCTTCGCTATAATCTCAAATCGTCTTGATTGTGCGCGTGTGGGTGTAACGACCGGTTTTTTCTGTTGTTGTATCAAATTTCTTCGGTCGGGTGAAAGCGTCAAGTCAAAAATAAAATAAAAACCTCTGCTTTGGTTGAACAACCCCCGGGGAGATTCACAACATTCCGCGCACAGCGTTCCGCATTTTACGTGCTGCCCGTATCGCTGTCGCGTTTTAGGGACGCCCGAGTGTCGGCACTAATCTCTAGTCGATGCTATGCCGCTGAAATCCGGAAATTTATAAACGTGATTGCTAAATTAATTAATAAATATAACGAAATACATGCGAAAAATAGTTTTCATTCCAATATCGCGTGGAAGGTGTCTGAAATAATGATACTTTTCCAAATACGTGTTACTATTGGTCCAAACTTCGTTCTAAAAGCTATGGCCTTGGAGCAAGACTACTAAAGCACCGAATGCATTTGAATCGAATTTACACTCTATCCACCAGCGTAACTGAAAATGTCGTCGCACCGGGCTACCTGGGTAGTGGTTACTATCACAGTTGTTCTTATTTTCATCTATTTCATGGTGGATCGGCTAGCACCCCCGAACACCGGGGTGCATGAAAAAGACACTACAATTAACCCAAACGACCCTGTTAAATGGGTGACAAGGGCTCCGAATTATGAAGCCTATGAAGACGGAATGATCACCGGACGACAGAAAAAAGGCAGAATTGATTCACCAGCGGTAGCCGAGCACGGAGGCGAACTTGATCCAACTATGACAAGAATATCGACACCAACAACTTCCCCAGATACCAACGGTTTCATTGGAGACTTGATAAGAAGTGTGTTATCGTTAATGCATGCTCCTGAGCTGCAAAGCCCAGAAGATCAGCGTTTTCTAACTATCATGTTGATTGAGATTGTCAACTCGACATATTCCAGGCGGTGAATAACCACCTTGATTCATGAACAAATAAAATGATTGAAATAACTAAAACTTGTCTTGTAATTCCTTACACTTACTTAGGCACTATAAGAATGGCATAGCCATGATGGTAAAACATTGAATCGTTGACAGCTTAAAAAAAATCGATTCTTTGGTAGGCCCTATCCTTTAGCATTGGCGTATTTTTCGTCTGCACGTTAAGACGCCGTCTCAGAGACCTTGTTGAAAACATCTCGCAGTTGTGGACAGATCCAGCTGTTTTCGTATTCAGCAAACAGTCGCCTGTGCTGCTGCGGCGGCGGCCAACTGGCTGGGTCATTAGGCGCCGGTCCTAAAAAGGGTTCTCTCTTTCGTGTGTGTGTGTGGCTGGACTTCTTTTTTTTTTCGAACTCGCGTAGATAGATATATAAATATGTACAGCTGCGCCCTTCTTTTCCTTTCTCTCCATTTTCACGTTAGTTAGCTCCCTGGAACACCTGCATCGGGCCTCGCTCTCTTTTTCAAACAAAAAAAACAAGCCGACTTTTATCCTTCCTCCCCCCTCTTCTATCATCTTATAAGAAAAGGTCGTTTCTATAGGCTCTTTCTATCTACAAGTCCATGGAATTCCATGGCGACATTCACCGCGCTCGAGAGGGGGGTCTCCCTTCCGCGTCCGTTTTTATTATTTCATTTTTTCTAGTGTGTCCACTTGATTTTTCTTGTGCTCGTTCACTGAATTCCGATACTGTTCGAGACCATTTGATTTTTCTCACGGCCCTTTTTCTCGTTTCTTCCTGGACTTCTGTTGCCCCAAAGTACACACACGTAACAAATGGTGTGCTAATATTGAATAACCAGAAGCTTCTTCACACACTGAATTCCTTTTCTCTCTCTGTTGGTGAATGAACTTTTTGGGGACGATATTTTCGAAAAGTCGAATAAAACAACAAAGAAGAAAAACTAGGAGAAAAGAAAAAAAACGAGCTGTGCGTGTCGTCGTGTGGAGGGTCTCGACGTCGACCACCCAAACAGTTTTTTTTTTCTTTTTCTCTTTCGAGTCTCGACCGAAAAGAAACAACAACCGCACGAAGAAGAAAAAAAAGGAAAAGAACTTGAACGCGGAACCCGCCAGTGCGTCTACACAGAATTCTCTTGTTTTCGAATTTTTTTCCCTCCACTTTGTGCTCATTTTCATCTCTCTCTCTCTCTTTTCTGATTCTACCATCCGCCCCCCTTCATCTTTAAAAAAAAAAACGAGCCGACTTTATTACAAGCGCGGCGGGCCGTCTTCGTTTGGAGGGCAGCCAGATATCTTCATCTTCGTTGGTTTTAAATCGATGATGGGTCTCAACTATTCACAACGTCTACACGGCGTTGCACAGTTGTTTTCTCCTTTTTTTTTTTTTAACGTTCCTTTCAGTCCAATGCAGAGGATAGATTGGATGAAAAGAAAAAAAAAATAAAATAAAAAATGAAACAAAACAACAACAACAAAATACCCTAAAAAGAACCGGTTATTGTGTTTTGTTTCCGAGCCAAAAGTAGACTGAAACTCATTCAGCCGGCGCCGGAGAGAGCCCACCCAAGTGACGGCCCGATGGGGCCCTCAAGATTAGAAAATGTTCAACCAAATAAAAGAGAGAGAGAACCTCTCTCTCTTTTTTCTATCTCTAAACTCCCCCCCCCCCAAAAAAAGAGAAGTATTTAACTCTCTCCATCTTCTTCTCCTGTCTCTCTAGCGTGTAAATACGCACAACATTGATGTCTATACAAACAATATTTTGAAAAATAAAGATGGCGGCAACCAACGTCTAGCCATTCGAAACAAACCAAATGAAAAAGAAAAAAAAGAAAACACTTACGTATCAAACATTTCGACGGTGACTTTGGTGGCGGCGTGGACGGCCCGCAGGTGGGCCAGCAGCGCGTCGCGGCTCAGTAAGGAGCCGCCTTGGCCGTTACTCGGCGTCTGGATGAGGATCTGATGGGTTGAGCCGGCTCCTTCGCCCAGCGTCCGTCTCATGTAGGCCAATTCCTTTTCCAAACGGCCACCCTCTGTGCGTGATCAAGACATTTGTTCACGAAAGGAAAGAAAAGAACTCCATTAGTTCAAGGGCAAAACAAAAACTCTCTTCGCTCGCATCTTCTCCGGCACAAGATAGAGCCATCAACTCGCGCGGCCATTAAGAACTCATCTTTAACGATGTTGCCCCTCTATTTTTGCCTCACAAACATAATCACAGGGTTTAACGCAATCTTTTCTTGTTTTTCCAAGTTACAACCTATCACATAATAACGTTTGAAACAGAAAAACACGTTGGCAGAATACGCAATCGCTGCGAAAGTTTTGGTTTTAATCCCGCGGGATTTTTTCCCCTCTCTTACTCGTCCCACCCAAAGAGAAAAAAAAAACAATTCGATGTTGGTCCCAAGTTGAACAACCTTTTTTCCCCGAACGGCTCTGCGGCGCCGTTTTTAATGAGCTTCCTGTAAATAATGTTTGGTATTTTTCTCTCTTTTTTGTTTGGGGCTTTTTCTTTTAAAGAGTTTGCTCATATTTTTTTTTTCTTAAAACGAGCCGAGTTTGTCTAGCCAATCTTTAACATTTTTTTTTTCTTTCTTAAACCGATTGGAAGGCATTCCTTTTTTTGGCCAAAATGATATAGCTCCAAGACCGGTTATATATTTTATTTCTTTTAATATATACATTCTCTCGTTTTCTCTATCGTCTAGTGAAGACATCACGGCCAACAAGTCAATTAAAACGATACGCTTATAAAAACAGCAGCCTTCGGACTCTCTCCTGCGCTATGGGTGGCCCATTGCTCGACCCCCTTAAGGGGGCCCTTTAAGGCCGATGCAAATTCCATTCTCGGCTTGTGTGTATCCAAAACAACTCGAGCCAAAACGAGCCAACAAAAACAAAACTTTTGAACTCGGAAAAAAAAAATCCGAACTGATTGTACGACATGATGGATACAACATTTTTTTCTTATTTATATCTTTCATAGAAAATATTGCCAAAGCTTATCGTGCGGCAACCATCAAACCCCGAAACCATTTCTTTATATTTTCCACCGTGTTAGACGGGGGGCGAACGTGCGTGTCTCTTTGGGTGGGCCGAACGCGTTCAACCGGCGCTTTCGAAGAGCTGCGCATCCGCGTGCGTCTTCCCCGCGAGCAAAATAAACGCAAAGGCCCCAGAAAAAAAAGAGAGAAGAAGGAAAAGAAAAATGATAAAAACATGTGAAAAGAAAAAGAGAGAGACCCACAAAAGAAGAAAAAAACTGTATTTTTTTTTTCTTCCCAGAAAAGGAAAAAAAAAACGAGGGTTGTGTGAGAGCATCCACTACTACCACAAGGAAAAAAGGTTCTTGTAGAAAGAGAGCCTGACCTTGATGTACATACGATGGCATTCTTTTTTATCGTATAAAAAAACATCTTTTTGAAACATGCACAATGTGGAATACTATCATGCCCATATGCCGATTTAGTATTTTTCTGTATCGGAGAGACGCAATCTGTCGGAAGTGATGGAATAATACAAAATGGAGGTCACGAGAAAGGTAAAAAAAAAGCGAAGAAAAGGAAAAACCTTTTTCTATTGTAACAAGTTTGACGGGTCAATTGAGAAGGGACCGATAGCCGAAAAAAATTCAGGTACGCGCATCGTCCGTTCACAATGGGCCGAAAAAAAAGAGGGGGGAGGAAAATAAGAAAAAAAATACATTCTTTTCTAGCTCGTAAATTCTTCCCTCCACCTCGCAAAGAGCTTTTTATTTCATCTACCTTAACATTTTGGTGCTGTACCTTTTTATTCCCCCCACCTTCTGTTGGGTGGTCTTTTTTTAAACATAAAAAAAATACGAATCTAAAAGAATTTTGTCTTTTTTTTTTAGGTTGACAATTCGACCATCATCGTAGAGAAAAGATGCGGCGTGAATGCGGGAGTGTTGAGCAGAGTGTCTCATTTCAAGTCATACGGCGGAGTTCCACATCATTGGAACGGGGAACAGATGTGCATTTGGCAAAATAACCGAGTACACCCTACAGTTCATTAAAGATGAACTCGACGATCGTCAGAGCGGAAGAATTTTAAAAAACCCATATAATCCAGCTCCTATACCGCTAATGAAGACACGTCTCTCTTCACTCAGCCCTTAACATTCAAAATTGTATGGGGAGGATGAAAATGGAGGTGCTAAACATTCTACAAGAGGGGTTTATAATATGCGACTCGTGAAAAAGAATCGCTGGATGCGGGCGGATTTTTTTCTACAAAGAAAAATGGGACATAAAACACGAACCGATCCCCCCCTTAAAAAATACAAGGATAGAACACACACAAAAAAAAAAAAAGAAAGGGAGCCATCTATTTTCGGGGAGGACGAGCTCCTTTTTCCGGTGCGTATGTTGGCATTGGCCGAAAAAAGAACGCAAAGCGGATGAAGGCAAAAAAAAATGAATGGCGTCGATCTATTTTGAAAAAAGAATAAAAAGTGTTGTATTACCTTCGACCCATAATTTCTCGACGTCCGTCTGAATGCTGGCCGATTTGAGTCCGACGCAAAAGGTTGACAAGACGAGCAGTCCAACAAAGAGGACTTTGCCCGCGTGCCGCTGAACGAATCGGCCCAGGTGGAACAGATGCCATTGCAGCTTCGTCCGCAGCCACAAGGCCGCTTTGTTGCCTGATGCTTTACCCTATTATTCAAAAGAAGAAAAAAAAAGAAATAATACATTAAGACGTCAAACATTTTCTTCCTTCTTTTTCTTTCCCATAGATTCCGGAATTTCTTTTTAAACCTCCTCCCCCCCTTCCCCTCTACCAGGAAAAATAAAAAGGAAAGAGGATAAAAAAAGGGAAGAAGCAAAATAACTCTACACTGTGGGGCCAGCCGAAAAACAACGAATGGTGGTGGAAAGAAGGAAAAAAACAAGTTAAAAAAGAGGAGAGTGGCTGATGGGTTTTTGTTGTGTGGGGCCTACGCCCTTGAGCGATGGCTTGGCCTCAACTGTTTCTCTCTCTCTCTCTTTCTCGGCTCTTGTGTTCACGGGGGCCCCCGTTGTTGTTGATGTCTTCATTCCGTCGGGCGATGCCAGAGCCCCCTATATCCCGCCGACTATACAATTCTTAGACACACACACGCAAGACATACATAGTGTTGAAAAAAAAAAAAAGAATTTAAAAGTTAAATCAAAACCTTTTTGATTTGATGAAGGGCCAGCCGGGCATCTGTCCAGCTCGTTCTGGTCAACAAGTCGCAATCGACGGCGTTGCTGAGAGCGGCGTAAGCGTCTTGGGGCGTCGGTTTGTTACCCGATTTCTCGACTGCAGCGTGCGAATGCATCGTAATGGCCATGACACGCGAACGCACAACACAATTTTCCTCCACTTGCAAAGCAACGATCGACGCCTATCGCAGATGACGACGCTGTGTCGTGCAATTTCGACAACGAGACACTCGGCGGCGGCACTAATCGACGACGCTGATGATCACCAGATATTGCAGTAGCGGTCGCAACCGACCAGCAGCCTAACATGGCCTCGTTTCATGACGGACTTCACACACAAACATCGGGGATCCTCACACAAAAACGAAATTCAAACTTCTTTTCTTTTCTCCAATGGCTTTAACGGCAATTGCATTCACTTTCCGTTTAACGTGTCTCTCTTTTTCGAGGAGGCCAGCAACAAACTAAACACCATCCGACCGAGGGTTATCCGTGTGGCGATGACACACACACTCGTTTTTTTGTGTTGTTTGTTCCAAAAGAAAAAATGTCTGTTCGTTCACGTGCAGATGTCGTTTTCTTTCTCTTTCAATGCTGCACAGCACACACACACACTAACACCAGATATTGTGGTAGCACAATCACTGAAAATTAGACACAAGACAAGCCAAAAAGACACAACAAGAAAGGAAAAAAAAAAACTTGTGAAAAACTGTGCGCGAGAGAGAGCAAACCACGCGACTCTTCTTGTAGCTTCCTGGCTGTCGACTGAAAACTCTGGCAGAGATGGCCGCTAGCTTTTACACACACACACACCCCGTTCTCCGCTAAACCGTTTCGAAGAAGGCCCACCCCACTCTCCCCATTTCTACCACCCATTTTTCCTATACATATCCCTCCTGTTTAGCCTCTCTTTCTTTTTCTCTTAGAGAGTTCTTGATGGTGGTGCCCGCCGGCAAAATTTAAAAAAAAGGAGGAAAAAGAAATTTTTCGGGTCGCCCGCCCACAGCGTGCCACCAAGTGGCGGATTGGACAACTACAGCGCGCCCTTTTTTCCTACGCTCTTGAACGTATACTAAACACGCATTTCTTTCAAAAATTCAAAACAAAAAAAAAGTTAGTTCAATAAAATTATGAAAAGAAAATACATTTTAAAAAGAAAAAAAGGAAAAGCCATTTGAGTTTTGTTCCTTATTTTCAAATTTGGTAAAGTCGTTCTAATCGGCTCAGCAATCATACAAACTTGTAATTGAATATTGAGAGGGGAAATTTGAAACCATTTTGGCTGGACTACGAGAAAGATGAATGTCTTGTGTTGCTAACTCGAAACTGGCCAACGGCGGATCCGATTCGGATTCCATTCAAACAGCAGAACACCCCCCCACTCGGTTGAAAAAGACACAAAACAATTTCCCGAGTGAAAGGGGGCGCGCGAGTGTGTATAGCCATACACACACACTGTGTGTGTATGTTAAGTTTTCGGTGGTAGCACAGATCAGAGGGAACTTAAACCTAACAGAACCGCCGAATGGTGGACTTAAAGCAAGCACACGTAAAAGGGGGGGAGGGGAGGTCTGGTTGCCTGGGCAACACGCAGAACCCCCACCTCACCCGAACAAACCCAGCGGGCATATACAAAAAAGGCCCTTCGCTTCTTCTGGCCAACGCTAAGACCCCACACGATGAACTTCTTTTTTTTTTTTTTCCTTCGTCCGGGTTCTCCTCCTCCTATACTCTCTCTCTGTACATGTATATATACATACAAGATGTACACACACATGTGTGTGTGTGTGTACATGCCACACACACAACTTCCTCTTTTTCACTGTTAATTTGAACGCACGTAGACACGAGATAGAGAAAACGAACTGGAATACAAGAAGATTTTAATGCAAATCGAGCACACGTCAACTTTGAAATTCTTGGAGCGTTTGGATTTATTTCGATCACGACGCAACCGTTTTCCGATCTCTCTGCCTCCATGAGAAAAGAAGTCATTATTTTAATGACTCTATTCTCTTGTCAGTTTTCTCGTGCCCGCGTTCTTTTACGGTTATAGTCACACACACACACACAGGTAAAAAAAAAAAAAGAAGGGAAAAAAAGATGGTGTGGCAGAGAACGAGTGGCGCTGTTAGTGTAATCTGGTGGCGGATGTGCCAGGGCAATTACCCAGCCAACTTTAATTGCCAACGAACTTTGACCGTTCGTTTCTTTTTGCTCTTCTTTCTCAAGCTTATATACACAGACACTGTGTCTACGGCTTTCAAAGATTTGTCAACAATCAAATACACACACACACACATGTCTGTGTGTATAGAAAAAGAGTTCGCTTCCAGTTCTTTTTTTCTTTTTCCCAAAACTGGTGAAGGAAAACGGATGAAGGGAGGGGAGAGAAAACAAAGAATTGGCAATGGCTGCCACCACGAGGGTCTTGTTGGGTGGTCTTTCTGCTTTGGCTCTTTTTTCTGTTTGTACCATCACTCTTTTCTATTGGGAAAGGTTTTTTTTTTCTTTTTTATACATACAGCCCGTCATGTCTTTTCCAGTCAGCCATCTTAGATCCGTTGTTTTTATTCTCATTTTCTTCAAAAAAACACAGAAAAAAAGTATTTCTTTTTACGCGAAACAGTGGTACAACAGAATCGATCGCTTGACTGATCGAACACTACACATCCAAATCGCCCTTTTAATTCCAGCGTTGCATTATCGCTCCATTTTTTTGTTTATTTCGTTCCAAAACAAGAAAGAAGAAACGATGGCAATTGAACTGGAAAATGCAGTACCACACGATTCATGTCTTGTGTTTTATTATTATTTTCAAGAGTTTCTCCCCCCTCGCTTGTAAAAAATAAAAAAGGAAATAAATAAGATAAGATGGTCGATGGAGATATGGAGGCTGACAGGTCGGAGAAGAGTTGGGGAGGGATGATGCTCCGATGGAGCTTTTTTTTTACACAGGTAAAATCTGTGTGGCGGGTTGAAAAATAAAAGAATGAAAAAAGGTCCAACTTGGTTTTAGCCGAGATTTGTTTTTTTTTTCTCCTTTCATTCTTGGGTTATTCTTTAGTATACACACTCACAATAGATCTCATTGCCTCAGATGGCCGCCGCCCAACGATGCCGACGCCGAGAATAATTTATCGTTTCTTTTTCATTCTTACCCTTGGCCATTTCATCTTGGAGGGGGGTGCACTCTTACTTCAAAATGGAGCCCCAACTATCGAATGTGTGTATATAAGAACCTTTTATACAAATTCAACCCCCACTAATAACTTCCATTAAAGTAAAAAAGCCTGGGTGAATATGTCTATTGTTGTTACCGCAAAAGAATGCTGCGTTTCAAAACGATCTTCTCTCTTAAATTTTTTTTTTTCAAAACAGAGAGAGAGAGAGAGATTATTTTTGAATCGAGTTTCATTGTTACGCCATCTAAGGAATACTCGTGCCTGTGTGTAGAGACGTAGTACAGGTAAAAAACAAATGTATCGTTGGATGTGTTGTCCTTAAATGGGGTGCGCTTTAATCGTTCGATTTTCGGCAGCCGTTGTACAAAATCGACCAATTCTTTTACGTTGACTTAGTCTTGAGACTCATCCATCAATCGTAATGGCTACGCCCCGTAGCAAGGGCAAAACACATTGCCAATAAATTTCCCACTCCCCGTCTTGGAAAGCGAATTTCACAATGAACTGCTAACAAACAAAACAAAAGCGAAAATGGGCGTTTGGCACACACACACACGGTGATTATGCAAGTATTTATTTATATTCCTTTCGTATACATACACGGACTCTCGGTGTATATCTATCCGGGTTTAAGGAGGGATCTGTATAATGTACTCGGCGAGAGTTCGAAAAATATTCTTCAACTTGCTGGGTGGTCTCTTGTTTTCTTCGGTGCTTCTGTAGCTCCTGCTGGAACATATTATCAAAAAAAAAAATTCTTGTAAGGGTAAAAAAAAAAAAAAAGAACAGACATAGAAGATAGGCTATCAAATTTTTGTTTAAAGGAAAGGATTTTTTTGTTTTTGTCCGGAATCTGGTCGCCCATCGCGACAAAAAACATGCACAAACACAAAAAAAAAGAAGAGACACACATCTGTGGGCACACCTTCAGTGCGGGCCCACTTGTTTTGTTTTTTTGGCCGGTAATAAAGAAGAAAGAAAACAATCAAAGCCCACAATCAAAATAACACTGGGGCGTAGCCAAACAGAATTCTGACGCAAAGAAAAAAAAACAGCGCGAAATGTATGTATACAACATAAGATAAGCCCAGTTGTTATGTAAGCAGAGAAAGAATACTTCGTCTGTGTGTGTGTTCCTAATGAAAAAACGAGCCGGACCAACTTTGATGGCGTCACGCGGAATTCGGGCGACGTGACATCTAAACACAGACATCGCTATCGTATTTGTTAAATTCAAGTGATTGCCGGATACATTGAAATCGCTAAAAATAAATTCTTTAAAAATGATTTCTTTTTTCAGTTTTTCCAGGTCATGTAATAAAGAGAAATATAAATGTTGGCCCAGGTAACGGGCTATACGCAATGTCTCAATATAAGATTTTATGTTCGTTTTCTGGAAGAAAAAAAGGGCAATAGAGACAGGCAGAAAAAAAAAGGTATTTTCTTTCGAGGGTAGAGAGAGAATGTGCGGATTCTTTGATGGAAGTTGCTGGGTGGCGTTAAAAAAGAGAGAAGGACATAAAAATAAGACAGAGAGCAAGTTAAGATCTCTAACCTTCCTCTCCACAATGGCCAGCATTTGGATGGGGGAAGCGAAGAGGAAAGGAGGAGTTGGCTTGTTTTCTTCTTCGTCCTCAAGTTCCAGTTGACACCTTGATGCGGTGATGAACCTTGTTTTTACTACCATCAGCCTCTCCATTTTCTTCTCTTTGCAGCCTGTTGTTCCTCAACTGTGCCCACCCTGTGGTGGTGTCCATCACTTATAAAAAAAAAGTTCATTTCTACTCCGGGTCTTTCTCTCTCTCGCCCAAACTGCCTGCATGTCTATATACACACACACACACACCCACCCATAGTGTATATATATACAACTTGGGTGGTCTTCTTCCTTTTTTTCCCTTGTTGCTTCTTTTTTCACGCTCATTGATACAATGCTCCAAACTCCTTGGGACGTTTTTTTTTTAAACCGCCCGTTTGGCGCGTCTGGTCTGCCCGGGAGTAAATAAATCATTTCCCATCATTCTTTTCTTTTTCTTCTTACGTCAAGCAGCCACCACGACAAGCACAGAAAAGATTACATTCATCTCTTTTTGGACGACATAATTGCCTTACTAGAAAGAAAACTGACTTATACCATCGCGTGGGATTTGTTTCTTTCACTCCTTTTTCCAAGATGAGCGATAAGCCACACACGTACACAACAATAACATAACCGCCGTTTTCTCTCTGTGTATATTATCGCCCCCCGACATCTCTTTCATCTTTTTTAGAAAGAAATTTTTTTGAGTTTTCTTTCTTGCTCTTTTTGGTCGTGTCAGGCCCTTCGAAAAAAAGAAACGTGTTGGGTGGTCCACTGGAACTGCATGGATTCAATCAGGGCGCAATATTATAACTCTCCATTTTCCGTTTCCCGCCTTGTTGTTCGAACAACTCGCCCAGCGTGTCGAATACCAGCACACCCGACCGACGATCCTCGTCTCTTTTCTTAACCAGTCATTCGTCTCGTTTTTCTTAGACAAGACTTTCACGGAGGCCAAAAAACGCATCTGGTATACACACCAACTGACGGCCATTTTCTTTTATTATTTAACAAAAAAAAGAATTGCGCTGCTGGACAAAAAAAAAGGGGTGTATCCGGCTAGATTGTCCAGCAGCAGCAATTATGTACGCAATGTGAAAAAGGAACGTCTCATATATTTTTTGAATTTGTTTCAAAAGAGGACAGCGTCTTAATTGAACTGTCGGCATTTTTTTGGCTGATAGCTTAAAAATAATAATAATAAGACCATATTCTTGAATTCCACACACCTTCTCTCTGACCAGATATATATGTATGTTTCTATGCTGCTTTTTTTTTTACATTGTGGCCGTGTGTGATTGGCCCTCTCTCATAAAACTGCGCCGTGTATAAAAACATGGCGCTAAGATAATTACCCAACAGCGAAATTATGCGGCATTCTTTCACCGTATATACTATAAAACAAAAAATATACTGATTCTCTGGAAAGAAAGAAGAGTTGTGTTTTTTTTTCACGTTTGTTTATGGGACCCCCCGCGCAATGATACAGCGAGCCAATCAAAATGCGAATGTCAAGAAAAAACAAGTCTTTTTCTTTTTTAACGGTCAAAAAACGTTCGATAGAGTTACAAGAAAAGGGCCGATTTTTTCTAATGAAAAAGTCAACTCGCTCATTGCCAACTGGTGAATCAAGATGGAATTAAAATCTGATAGAGATATTAGCCATTCCTGGAAATCAACGGTCTTTTTCATTCTTATCCTGTGCGATTCTTCCAGTTTAGTTTTTACATTTTAGAAATGAAAAAACAAAAACAAAAGAAGAATATTCTTCATTCCTTTGAATCCATGGCATTCCCGAATTAACCTTATACTCCAACAAGGCTGACATACGACGAACCGGGTCTGACTACTAGCAATTCGGGGCTTCTTAGATAACAACTGATTGGACTCGTTAAAAGAAAAAAAGAAAATTAAGAAGAAAGAAAATTTAGCAGATGGTCATTTTTAAAACCAAAAGGATAAATGAGTCATCTACACTAGATAAATACATTAGGTTATTTTTACCAGGAAAAAAAAAAACGTTTCGGCCCTTTTTCAGCTCGTCTGCGCTAAGTAATTGATAGAGTCGTAAATTTTCCCTTTTTTCCATCCTCCCACTACCAACACAATGAAGAAAGACATTACGAGCGTGGCCCCCCCCCCGTTTCCCTCTCTCCTTTTCATCCCGTAAGAATAAAAGAAAAAAAAAACCCGAAAAGAGAAAAACGGTCCAAATTGAAATATCTCAAATGTCTTGATGGCGCGGAACGAACCGATTCTAATTCTCCGTGTGTGTGTCACAGGCCATTGCGCTCTATGCTTTCGAGAAAAGTGATCGAATCCTGCCATAATCAGAGGCCCCACAAAAGGGCCACCATAACTACAGGGGGTGACTTAAAGGAAAGCCATAAGAGAGATTATAAAGACGATGGAACGATGACGACTGGGCGTCAAAAGATACCGGCATCTATACCCAATCTTCTTTTTCTTGTCTGGAAATATTCACGTGAGGGCCCCCACTTTCTTTTCCGACTGCATTCGACTTTCTGGGTGGTCTTGCAGCACGCACATAGCATACACACATACACACACACAAGAAAGAGCCATTACGTGATGATATGAAATCCCCCCCCCCCCGTCTTCCCGCGCACACATTCGATCCACCCGTTTCGTCTTTCCCGTCGCTCATTTTTTTTTCTACTCGAGCGAATAATAAAATGCGCAATATTAGTTCATTGCCATTCGTCTTGTTTTGTTTTTTAAACTAATGCTACTGTTGCTGGACTTTGAAAGCGAAAATATGTAATCATATCTACAGCCAAAGAGTTCTCAATCAATTTTAAAATTTTATGTGAATTTTGAATAGCGTTTTTGAATTTTTAACTAAATTATAATATGGATAATGTGTATATAGAATTCAAATAGAAAATGGTGGACACACGATCTTCTTCAAGAAGAGGCTGGAAGGAGCGACCAGCATCACTTGGCGACTTCCGGCTGTTTTATGGCACGACCTCCCGCCGCGATGTCAAAGCGCCAAGAGTTGTATATTTATTTTAAATCGTAAATACCACCAAAAAAAAAAAATAAATAGATAAAAAAAATAAAAGTCTAGTTAAATGTTGATATTTGCCTTTTTTAAAAATGTATTCAAATTGATCTCTTATGCGCGGTTTTCTATTGCGTTTCAAATGTCTTTTTCGTTTCCCCAATAACACGCGGCCATCAAGTTATAGTGTCCAATCATTCAATCGCAACGTCTTTATATTTTCCTCATTACACAGGGTCTTTTTATATATACCCAATCGCGGTCTGACTTTTCTTATCCTGATAAACATTCTTCTCTTTATTGAATATTCAATTGCCTTTTTGGACAACACTTGAACCAGCATATCATTATACAGTCCGCTATATATACTGAACCGTATATATCTATATCGACCCATCTCGTACATGTTCCTATTTCCCCTGTTGTTTGTTATATAGGGTTCCTAAATGGCGTTCCAGACTGATACGCTGTACCATTGCAGGTACAGTTTAAATTCATATGAACCTTTCTCACTTTGTGTGTGCGCATAGACTTTTTGGGACGCTATATATTGACGGATATAAATTGTTTGGAGTTCCTTCTATCTATAACAATCAACCCGATGGGGGGGGCACACACACACACACACTCTTTTCCAGGTGTCATTCTTGGCATCTTTCCCTACATCCCGATTGGCTATTATCACAGTTTTGGGGCTATCCTGCTGTTCGCATGGAGAAACGACGATACTTGCACGTATATATGCTATATATATGTGTGTATAGAGAAAGAAAGAAGAAGAAAGCCACAAAAAAAGTTGTACACTTTGACGTATCATAAACATTCCAAAACTCTCTGCTAGAGAAGAGTATTTTCTTTCTCTTTTTTTAGCCATGCACGTCGAAGAAAGAGAATTGAATGGAGGATTATTAAACGACCGTCTGAGAGTTCCACGCTCCTTTTTCGGTAAGCAACACACACAGACCAACTGATAATAAATAGAAGTTTATTCCACCTTATTTTGCCTGCAGGTGATTTACTTCCAAATTTAAATTAAAAAAATGTATATACTTTTGCAGTTGTTCTTTTCGTGCGCAATCATATAGATGAACCGATGATGTACAGCACAGGAATCATTTTGTCATAAATAATAGATCCATTTCGGATGGACGACACCCACAACAAGACACCTGTGCATAAAGCAGCAGACGATAAGGTTTAAAAAGAAAAAAAAATCATAAAAAATAAAATAAAAGAGGAAGAAAGTAAATGAAGACGAAAAGAAAAAGAAGCCATTAAATTGTGCTAAACGTCTTTGATGGCTGACATCCGGAGGCAAGAGGGGGGGGGGAGACAAAATGGTTTCATTTAAATATCATCTGACGTTCTAAAAAAGAAAACGCGTTGCTACATGTTATTAAAATAATAATAGAGCGCAAAGTGCCGGAAATTTGGTATAATAATTTAAACGTTTTTGATATAGTGTTACCCGAGTGAGGAAGTGATGTGAAAGCAGATCCTCGGTTTCCTTTCTCCCATCAAACATGCCGCTGTTGCATCATATTCTGATTAATATCTACCTTCAATGTCGATCTTTTTTTATCCGGACACACTTAAATGGCCAACACCACAGAAGGTGTATGAGAAGAATTTATTCTAAAAGTGGCTTCTGCTTATCCGTCAAGATTCAAAAGCTTCTTTTCCTTTTAATTTTATTCTTTTTACAGGGATTTAAATACATTGGGTTTTGTCCTGTTGTTCTTGGGTTTCGTTGATCCAGAGGATCTACTTACTATTGTGATTCTTATATTTCACTAGAAGCATGTGCATTATAATAAAAAGACAATGAGACCATTTTCACTCCTGACATCGGATAAACAAAAAATGACACGACGTCAGGGAGGAAGTAGCTGCTGGACTTTTATCCGGGAATGTTTGCTTCTTCTAACGTGCTGTGTGTCACACCGTTAGCGATGTGCGTGCATCAATTTTCATTCATCCAACAAATGCATAAAAGGTTTTCTATCAAGTCCAGTTCAATCCGGTTTTTTTAAATAACACTCGTTATAGTTCCATTATGTTTATCAGATTTGAAATTTTTTGATTCACTTAAAAAAAACAGCTACGAGGGCGGGCTTTTTGAACGTCTCGTAGAATGTTTCGCCGAAACGTTGACATGAGCGGCCATTTCGAGTCCAGCGCGCGGTTGTCCGACTATCAATTATTTATGCTTCAGAAAATAAGGTCATCGAGAAGAAAAGAAAATTAAAAAAGAAAAACGACATGTATGTGACACTGAAGGGTATGGCCAGTCGAACCCAACGCCCTCCCCCTCTCTTTCACATTTTGATCTTTTCGAATTCTTTTTTCTTTTAAATCCCCTTTCATTAAATGCAAAGTGTTGGTATTAGACACGGAGACTGTCTCGCCGATAGTCTCATTTGTTCACCATTTTTGGGTGGAGAGAAAAGAAAGAAAAGAAAAAATGGTGGAAATTGTCTGAAATTCTCATTATCGGATTTCAGATTGTTGGGTCGAAAAAGAAAAATCAGGTCCTCCACAGTGTTGTTCAAATCAACAAGTCAGATTGAATGCTATACGGTCAATCGTGCATTCTGACTACGTTCAACATTTTGTGTCCTAATCAAGGTCGGATAGAACCTGCGTTTGACTTCCAGGCAGAATAGATATATATAAATTTTTTCTCTCTCTCTTCGAGACGTGTCTTTCGAAAGATAGATACCAGTCGTCGGCTGATAAGTGCGTAAGATATAAACAAAACAGCAGCAGCAGCCAGGAGCACGAACACAAGACTTCCAAGCTCAACAGGTATGGCTATAATATAATCTAGTAATGCAGACCACCTGTCCTCTTCTGGTGGTCCTTTTTTCTTTTCCTTTTTTTTCTTTTTTCAATTCTATTTCTCTTGTTTTGTTAATGCTTCGTAGTGGGTGAACCGGTCACTCGTTTTGGGTTTGATAAAACAAGAAAACCAGTTAGAGACACTGTATATGCTATATACGGCTTTTTAATGATTAGAGTTCATTCTATAATCAAGTTGTCAATGATAAATAAAGTTGTCGATCCACGTTCGCCTCGTGTTCCACACAGAAAAAGAATCAATTGGTTCCAGGCACCTATTTGATAATGGGCGGACGCGCATGACGAGTCAGGAAGATGGATGGATATTTCCGGTATAACAACATCATTTAAAAAATGAAGGTATGATTTTCCCCTTTTCATGTACGTACCCTTAATGTTCAGACCGTCCAGGTATTAATGTTGTTGGGATGGACGGTCTGGTTTTGGTTACCATGGCTGTCCCTTCAATAGATGCCAAGGTGTTTAGAGCAGGACGTCGGTAAAGACGTCCGACGATGCTTCTTTTTTTCCTTTTCGCGTAACGAAATCTTTAAAAGGAGAGTTTTCTTTCGACGTGTTACTGAAAATAGATTTGGTAACACTTTGAAAGATGCAACTTTTCGTATTAGTCATTATGGAAATTTTGCGTGACTGAGAAACACATCGCCTTTTAAAACTATCGTGACATCATCTAGCAGAAAATCAGCCAATGGTCGATCGGGTTTCTAATTCAAAGAAGCGTATTACAATTTTAAAAAGGGAACACCTCTCAGGTAGCCGATGGCTTAAAATTTTAAGTCACTAGTTGCCTTTCTTCAGCTTCACGCAACTGTTGTATTTTAATCTTCTTTTTAAATATTTCAGAAAGGTAATACGTCATGGCTGGGGATTTGATTTTTTGAGTTTACGTTCTACTTGAACAAAAATTATCGCAACAGATTTGTAGAGGAGAGTGGGGGCAATTGAGATGAGACACAGGGCAATTGAACCAAAAATTGTTTCTATCGCCGTATCTGACGTACGTTATTTTTTAAATGAGGGGTAATAGAATTAAGAATCTTGCAACTTTAGAAAAATTAGAGTTTTTTTATGAAAAACTTTTTAAGATATCTGGAATAAATACTTTTTTGTTCTCCGTCTGTTAATTTTGCATTAAATTTTTTTTTATTTAAACCCTTAAAACATTAGCTTTAATAAAAACATTTGTTTTAAACGATTTGCAATTCATTTTTCTACAACTTAATGCTATTAATTTTTTTAATAATATTAAATAATAAAATGTAACAATGACCCTATTGTGGGGCAATTGAAACGGTTTGTTTCCGACCCCTGCCGACGAGTGGGTGCAACTTTTTTGCAAACATTTAACGTAATTCATTTACACATGTGTAAAATATTATATTAACGCAACCATAATGCTTGCGTTAGCTGTTTAGGATTTATTAAAAAAACGCTTGGTGCTTAATGGGTTTATTCCAAATCAATTTATTTCGTGATGATTTTAAACTAAATAACGAAATACTATACGAATGTGTAATAAAACTGTAATTTTCATTGTGCCTAATGGTAAAATCTTGGTCACAGTAGCAGTTCTGGCTGCTGAGCTATCATAATTTTAATTTTATATGGGTTGAATGAAGTTTGCTTATGGGAAAACCCACGTTGCAATTACCCCGGCAGACTGTTTCAATAGCCCTGCATACACCGCAATTGAAACACTTAAAGTGATCGCAGTTTTTTAATTTTACGATTATTTAACTTAACGTTTTAATTTAACAAAAAATACTGTTTTGTAGCTTAGAGAAATAAGCTACAATCCTATGATTTTTAAATTAATTTTTTTTCAGTTTTTCCCAAGAGAAACAAAAAACCAAAAAGTGTATCAATTGCCCCTACTCTCCCCTACAAGCCTCTGCCATAGAGAGAAAAGATTTTAAAATCTGTTATTAGCTTTAACAATCCAACAAACGCAATTCAAACTAACAATTGTATCGTTAAGTAAGTCACACAAACTCAACAATCGATTTTGCAAATTTAAACTACATGGCCCATGATGTAACGATCAATTTAAGAATTTGTTAACGAACGCTGTGAGCGTGTGGGTTTCGTGTCGCTAGAGCAATCTAGCGTGATTTTCAGTTCAGACATCATACTCTTCCAGACGCTACCGTCGCCTCCATCAACGTCTTCGAGTGCCAACTTTCGTGATTTCCAAACAAACTCACCCGTCGCGATCAAGAGCGCCACCGATGAGCCGAGAATGAGCACAACAAAAATACCACCCACATTAGCCAAACCGAGTTCTGCTGCGCTGGCTGCTGATTTCGTACCATCGTCCTTAACATAAAAAGAAATCGATTAAATTCTCTCATATACGAACTAACAAAATGGTGTTACGAACTTTACAAGCTCCTCCGCCTCGCATCTCTGCCCACCACTTTTTCTTCAAAATCAGAAGACGATTAGTTTCTTGCATTTTTAAAACTGCTTGGCTGAGTACAGCACGAAATGGAGATCCTTGACGAAAACAAAAACAAAGGTGGAATAATATTATAGATTTGGACAGACAATAATATAAACTATTGTCTTTTCTTTTTTTTTTTTTTTGTTTAACCATATGAATAATATCTTACCGGGTCTCATAGCGATTCCGTAGCCTTTAGAGTCCATCGGGACACCAATTTGAATCAAGTCGCATCTCCTCTCTGTGAAAAATTCAATCGAAGTGGATTCCATGAAAAAAGCATATTGGCCATTAGAACGCTGCACTCTTTCAACTCCTTCCTTTGTGTTCTTGACAAAGACACTCGGACGAGTCGTTTCCATAAATGTCCACATCCTTTTGTTTTGAGTAAATTCAAGTTCATTAATTTCCAGACAGTAATAAAACACAAAATTGGTATTTACCGTTGTTGTGTTGGAAGAGTGGAATACTGACGCAAACATTGAGCCAACGTTATTCAAGAACTCCAAGAATTAATAAAAGCCATAAACGAATAAAATGCTTGTATAATTACCCGGAAAAAATCCAGGGTGGAGCCCGATCCTACTAATCCGTACTTGATTTTGGTTTGTTTGGCCAAATCTTCAGCGGATGAAATGGGCGAGTCCATACGTTCGACGGTCAAGAAAGCGGCCAAGTTGGCAGTATACGATGAAATCATGATAAGTGTAAAGAACCACCACAATCCTGCAACCATGCGAGTTGACGTGGCCCTAACGTGAATTCAAAAAATCAGGACTTTATAGATTATCAAGTGCTAAATTGGGTTTTGCCAATCGTGTTACTTGGGCATGACGTCACTACCCTGCTGCATCAAGGACCCGATCGTGAACCACATGGCGTTCAAAATAGTGAAGTTATTCTCCAACATATCTGGCTGTTGTCGACACGGATGTGGGTTGTTCCACTCGTACGGAGTAATTCTGCGAAAAGATTACATTAATTAGGCTCCATATATGTCGACATGGTGACGTAACGGTAAATATTTTCGTGGAATGGCTCCCGGAAATCTGTTTATTCGTACCAAATGAATTAAACGTTCGTGTACCTGGACATGGCATAAATGGACAATGAGACGGCCAGGTAAGCAGTGCACATGTAGATCCATACTTCCACCGACAGCGGCGAAAGGAAAGAAAACAAATTGGGAGGTTTTTTCTGTGGCTTCTTATACAAAATGCTTATTCCTGTCGTTAGAAAAAAAATTAGTATGTTCATCAAGGTATTTTAGGTTGAACCTAGTAAAATATAAGCACGTATATAGACATTTTCTAAGAACTTTTTATGCAGCGATGCGGAACTGCATGCCTACCTGTGTTAAGAAATGGCATCGTAAAATCAACAGCAGCTATACGAAAAAATAATAATAATTTCTTAAGAATACTTTCGTATTGAATTATTTGATTTAAATTCCTTACATTCTCTGTCGTAGTTAATACTAAGATCAGCAATTGCCAGATCAGCTTTCTGTAATTAAATCGTTTATTAAGTATTTTGTTATTAATCGAAACAGAAATTACGTGTACCCCGTCTAGAAGTTCTCGTATCATTCCGTTCCATTCGCCCGTCATTTTGTTGAGGGACCCCCAGTTGGAATCATCCACCAGTTTAAATTTGTAATGGAAGCCCAGCATTTTGCTAATCTCGTCGATGATGTCGAAAACGAAACCTTCAAATTGGTCATTTCCCTTCAAGATCTGGTCAGATTCTTTCACCATAAAGTAGGGATTGCTCTGCCCGAATCAATTAGTTAAGTGACACAACCTGAAAGCAGCCTCAAAATCAGCATCTCACCAAAATAGTGGAGACGATAAGCGTTTTGTTGAAGAGACTTTCTTGAATTAAATTTTGTCCGTCGGGTCGTAATCGGATGAAATCTGCTCCGCTAATCGAATTCCAAGTTCCTACCACCGTCAACCCATCTGTTTGAAGCTCTAAAAAAAAAAAAAAGTAATGCGAAGATTATTGCTCAAGTGCCCAATGATATCGCCACATGAACGCTGTGCATTTGTCATTTGATTACCGACGATACTCAAACTGAAATTTAAGCGCGATCCTTCCGAGTCGAATTTTATCGTTCCAGAAAGTCCCTCTATTTCTGTCTATCGAAATCGAGAGAAAAACAATGTTACGTTTGTGTCAACAGATTACGCTCCCATTTGTGTTATTATAGATACCGTTTTTATAAAATTAACAAAGTTGTTTCCCTGAGCCCAGGAATCGACTCCATCACAGCTAAACGATCTGGGCGTTACATCCTGGTTTGTGCCCATATCGTGTAACGCTTTAGCAAACAGCTGGACAGCGTCGTGCACCAACGCCGCTTCTAGCTGATTGAATCACTTGATGAAATCAGATTACACATAATGACAGCATGCATTTTCTTGTGGCAATGTTACCGTCAATGTTTTCTCTGTTACATTCAGGATTTTTCCGGCACTCATTTCCCAAATATTCCATTTGTTGACTATGTCAACTGTCTCTTTCCGGTAGGGATCGATCATTCGGAGGCCGGTTATATTAGCACCACCTTGCTTGTATTCTTCGTAATCCAAAATGTGCATGTCCTTTGATAAAAACAGAGTTTATTTCACACTAACGGTGTTCTATTCATTATATGGAAGGGTTGCTGAGAAACGGTTCGTCGTACATTAGCTGCACGTACTTATACGTACCAGAGATGTGATGAAATAAGACTGGGCCAAAGTAGTCATGCTAACTTGCTGAGCTTGTTGCAGTACCTCAGACACACGGCTGAGTTGCGAGCAGTCTAGAACTATATTTCTTTCTCCCATTTTCTTCATTTCCTTCAGCAAAGGGCTTTGAATCAAACAAGATACAGAAATTAATCAAATGTTTGTTTTCAGGCTGCGGAATTTCTTTCGCAAGGCGCGGCATTGCTGCAAACCCACTGTTTGCAAATGTAAAGCTATACTTACCGATAGTCATCCGAATCGGGTAATTGCCGGACAGTAATTTTGTAACCTGGGTTTGTAGATAATTGCAAAAGTTCCTGGAGCCGAATCAGTCCATCTTCGTCTTCGTAGAGAACGGTAAAAGTCTTCCATTTCCATCCTTTAATTACATCCGCATAGGCCTGTTTATTCATAGCGCAACAACCATAAAATTGTTGGTTTTCTAGTTGGAATTTTTGCTTAAATAAGAATACGAACCCGGCTGACATCCGCTGGATGAGGATAAAGATTTACAGACATTGGACTGTTGCTTTTCCTCCCGTTGTAACCCTGTTCTTCAAATTTAAGATGGTCCATAGCAGTGGTACGTTTAGGATCCCAGTGTGTTTGAATGTGCGGGATTTTCATAGTTTGACACATGGATTGAACGTGATCGGCTGATACTTCCGATTGAGGACCAATAATTGCAGCCACTCCGTAGCGAATCATTTGACAGACTGCCAAATTTTATTGCGTGTTATATGAGACTGTTATCCTAATTTCAATGTCTGTTATTGGTAGTATCCAGTTTTACCTTTCTTTGAAGCAATGAACGAATCGTTTGGTGGTAAAAACTCGACATTGCCAGGGCCGGGTGGAACGCGGTATAACTGTGAGCGAGTCAAAATCTGTCTATTAGCGTTAACTGTTTGCATCGAGTAGCGGAAAGCCATTTCCAGAGCTGGATCCGAAGTCGTGTCAAATAATCCACCTTGAAAAAGTTATAGTTAAAAAACGAATAGCAAAATTTAATGAATTTCCAATACAAACTCACCCACATAAATAACGTCTGGAAGTGTATTGACTCGTACCACTGAAATCCATGTTATGGCTAACACGATTGAAATTAAATGTTTAGACATTTTGGCTCATCAAAAAGGGTCTTGTGAATGACTTCACTGGTTTTGGAGGAATAAAACAGACGCACGTCTCCGGTAGAACTTCCATTGAATGCAACGACCTCTTACGAATGAGATTCTGAAAGGGGCACCAACAAAACAAAGTTGAGACGCATGCATGCAGATCAAGCAACCAGGATGTCTTTACTACCCCCTCGACCTTCTAAAAATAAATTGCTACCACCAACACAAGCCAGGGGTCTGGCGACGCCACGTATAAATTATTCACACTGCCTTGGTTTTAAAACTATCAGTCAAGCGACCAAAAATACATGCAAATTCCTAGCCGTTCACACAGAAAATAGAAAAATAGGCAAAGAATAACGAATAATATAAAAATACAAAAAAAGAAATGATTGCTTTGACTATCAAACTTTTGAAAGGAGAAATTTGGGGAGGTGGCCGGCGGTGTTAACGCTGCCAGTATGGGTTTCGAATAACGTTAACCCGTTGAGAGAGAAACAGCTGTGTATACTGTGTAATGAGCCGGTCTTGTGGCGGCATGGGTTTTATAAATATCTTCATAAAACAAAGGAAAAAGTACTAAAAACTTTTTTACTTTCGCCGTTGATACACCCAACTGGGGCTCTTATCAAAAGAAAAGTTGCTTATTAAAACAGTACATAAATATCAAACCGAACCCAACGTTTTCGTGCAGGAAGATTAAAACACTCATTTTACAACTGGAACCGAACTTCGAAGACAAGTACTTCTCCCGATATCCAAAGTTGAATGCCAGAACACTGAGAACAGTCACGTACGTGCACAAGTGTCACAACAAAGGCCATTTTGCGGCAAGTAAACAATCAGTTTAACTAAACGCGATTGTGTAACGTATTTTGCTTATGAGCTTTTCGCCGCGTTTTGCGGTTTCAAATATTGCTTTGGCGTTATAACTCGTAACTGAATGCCTCAGTAATACTGAAGACCGTCATCAACTTATTGTCAAAGCATTCGACTACAGGACATAGCAAAAACAAGCAAAACAAAATCTATTCTAGTTCAGTGAACTATGGTGATGCGAATAACATTCAGATAACTTTCAGTACCTCTTTAAATGTTTGATTTCATCCATTTAATAACGCTGTATTTATGAGAGGTATCTTTTTTCCTTCTGTTGTCAAGGGATTCGCAATCGTAATTCGCAAATCCCTCGTTTTTTGTGGACTTCAATGACATCTGGTGTTGATTATGATAACTCCTTTAAACTTGTAACTCTTCCTCGATACTCGATAGGTTGGGATGTTGAGTGTGTTAGGTGTTGGTGCGTTGGTGGACAGCACGTGTTCAAGTTCTTAATCAATGAGTCACCAAAACTAACGTTGAAAAATTTTAAGCATCAGCCTTAGCGTGAGCCACCATGCCTAAAGTAAAAACAGAAAAATCGTCTCGTAATGGCAAAGGAGAAGTTTCCTGCAAAGAAGGTTGTATCTCTTTTTATTAGAACGTGAATAATATGAATCTAAACACACCTTTCCCCTCAACAGTTCAAGGCCTCCGTTTTAACACCAATCTTGGCCAACACATTCTAAAAAACCCTAAAATCGTAGAAAGCATGGTTGAAAAAGCTGCCCTACGGTCTACTGATACAGTTCTGGAAATTGGTCCTGGTACTGGTAACATGACAGTTAAACTTCTGGAGAGATCAAAACGGGTAAAGATCACCTCTCTTGTTTGTACACAGCTTCAATAGTTATAGTGTAATAGTTGGTTTTCATCATAGGTTGTTGCCTGCGAAGTTGACCCTCGGATGGTGGCCGAATTACAAAAACGAGTTTTAGGCACATCCCTACAACCAAAGCTACATGTAATGGTTGGGGATGTTCTAAAAACAGAGTTACCTTTCTTTGATGTTTGTGTTGCCAACTTACCTTATCAAATTTCATCCCCCTTTGTCTTCAAATTGCTGTTGCACAGACCAATGTTTCGGTGTGCATTGCTCATGTTTCAAAGAGAGTTTGCTGAAAGACTTATTGCAAAACCAGGAGATAAGTTATATTGCAGGTTATCAGTCAATACCCAGTTGCTTGCCAAAGTTGACCATGTTCTAAAGGTAAATTAGTTGTTCCATTAACAAAACAAAATAACATCTTTTATCATTTCAATAGGTTGGGAAAAATAATTTTCGACCACCACCGAAAGTTGAATCAAGTGTCGTAAGAATAGAGCCAAAGAACCCTGCCCCTCCCATCAATTTTCGCGAGTGGGATGGTCTAGTTAGAATTGGTTTCTTAAGGAAGAACCAGACCATGAGTGCTCTTTTCAAGCACGCTTCCGTGGTCACAGTCCTCGAGAAAAATTATCGGACATACGCGTCTTTGCACAATATTGTAAGAATATATTTTTTAAAAAATAAAGATAATTATTCCTGACATGCCATTTTTTTCGAATATCAAAGGCAATTCCAGAAAATTTTAGCCTCAAGGACAAAGCTCAGTCGATTCTCGTCGAAAGTAAATTTGACCAAAAGCGTGCAAGGACTATGGATATGGATGACTTCATTACGTATGAAATTATTATAAATCTCAACATAAGTTGGCAGTTTTTTTGTTTTATCTTTTTTTTTTGCATCTATGTAACAGGTTGCTTCATGCATTTAATAAAGAAGGAATTCATTTTGCCTAGTGGTAGGAAATCGAAGAGAATGTTAACAACTGTTCAAGGTAATACAATGACACTTTCACCAGGCTGGTCTCATTGGCCCCTGTTTTCGCTACGGTTTTCTTGCACCCATTCAATGTAAGTTTAGTCACGTCAGGGGAAACGAATGGTTCAAGTTTAGACTCCGGTGGGAGTGTAGCTAAAAGCAGCAGTTTCGCTTCCGGCCACGCAGAGTGCAATTGATGAGCATTGTCGCAATTCCACTCAACGTTTATTTCTTTTTTTTTAAAGACACCTGCTCGTCCCTCTTCAGACAAAGCTTAATATCAAGGAACGTGATTGCAAACGACGTCGTTTCACTTTTGACAGATTGTGTCTTGCAGTGTAAACTAACTCAACCGTTTGTTAAGGCGTATGCGCTCACCACGTGACGTAGTTATACAAAACACAGTTTAGGGCGTAGAACTCGGATAGGTTCAGCTAGTGCTATACAACTTTGTCTAAAAATCCCTCGTTAAAATGATTAAACGATGTTGATGGGAGATTAGGTTTCGCTCGATGCCACATTGCGTCATGACTAATAGATACATGCCGGACATCCGGAGTCTTTCCCGTTTTTAAATTATTTTTTTCTCTCTCCAATGGAACAAATGTTATGTGTATTTTCCTTTGTCATTTCAGAAATTGGAATCGGTATATTCAATGCTATAACGTCATTTACTGTATCGTTCAATCATAATTGTGTCTATACTACCAGAATAACGTATTAGTCCTTGCAGCGTATTTGACGGAGCACTTATCCCGGAGAGAACTTACTGTACACTTATACTGTAAGCGGTGAAGAGTTACGGTGCACCGTTACTTCTTCAAGCTCTGCTTGCGATCTACAGTCCTGTTCCGCTGAGACCATTATTCAAAAGGAAGTGAAGTTTCCCAAATTACAGGGAGTAGTCTCTTTTCCGATTTATGAAAACCAATAATTTCAGCAGGTGCGCCTATTTGATTGATTCCGTGAGTTCTCTGGACTCGAATGTAGTTTGTTTACCTTTACCTGTTGCGTGACACTCCTACATGGTCAGTCCTATCCAACCCTACCGATAGCACGAGTGTTAAGAATGAGATATCCTGTTTTCGGTTCATCTCTCCCAAGAATACTTGCTATTCTCTAAGAGGATTCGCGGTTTCGAGTTGTGCAAAGTGTCTTGTGAATGGATTCGGCAGTAAATCTGGGGAGTTCGAGGCCATTTGAGTTTTATTACGACACAGAAATAAGACAAAGACCATTCGTCCTGAATTTAATTCAGTGTCTTTCCTTTTTAAAGTGTAGCCGCGCGAGAGAAGCACGTCAAAGATTCATTAAGACCCAAATGCAGACCGTGCAACCAAGCGGTGAAAGCGATTCAAAACCCTATGTAGACAGAGATAGAGAGACGAAAGCCACGCCCGACTGCTTCTATGAGTTCTTCTAAGTTTCTTTACTTGTCGTCTGGTCGTAGCGTGTGCACGATGCTTCTTCAGTAACTTATTTACCTTTGACGCCATCGTTTCTGTCTGGCGCGCGTCGTTGTCGCCATGTCCACTTCACTCGTACTCGCAGGATTGGTCCTTTTTGCCATTGTGGAGGTTGGTTTCTTCGTTTAATATTGCTTTGAACAATTAAACATACTTTTATTTTTTCCTTTTATTAGATTTCTTCTGGAACAAGCGATTACTTCAGCGTATTTTCAGACTTTCGAGGTACGTTGGAATTCAATTAAGAACTCAACTTTCCCATTCATGGCGAATGTTAGTAACGAAGATTCTTTTGTTTTACGTTTTTATGACAGTGTCGGGAGAGGAAGTGGTGATCGTGCGGACGACAACGCCAGAGCTAGGACTACAGTTTCTTCAATCTCCTCGAGAACCTCGGCTGCAATTCCAAGCTTTTAATCTATCTTACGATCTGACCTTACAACCTGTTACGGCAGGTAGCCTGATTTCTCCCTATTTCACCGTCATACGCCGTGAAAGGAACACAACGCAAACCATCCCAATACATTCGGTTGCCAAATGCTTTTACCGTGGACAACGCGCAGCCTTCGATCTCTGTCGGAGCATGGTGAGAAAAACTTCTTTTATTAACAAAATAATAATGTTGTTTTTTTCTAAACGTTCACAATTTTTTCTGTAGCGAGGAATTGTTATTTTATCACCCACTGAGTTTTTGAGCGTAGAGCCGTTGCGGCTGCTAAGACGATCGTTGGACGCCGAAAACCGTCATTTGATCCGACGAATGTCTCGGAATTCTGAGAGCCGACCATGTGGAAGAACAGAAAACGTGTCGAACGAAACGTCAGTTTGCGAAAGAAATCGAGTGTTATTACTGAAACGGCTGTTTTCTTGGACGCCTTTCTTTATAATCACATGGCTCGCGAAAATTTTCCGGACGAAACTGAACAAGAGATGACACATTTCGTGCTAGCCATGATTAATGCGGTAATTTCTAAAGTTTTATTGCTATCATACGGCGACCTTGGGCCGTCCAACGACATGCCATCGCGTAAGCTCAATTTAGAGAGGCCAATGGTGGTATTTTATTTTTACACTTTCAGGTGCATTTGCTTTATCAGGATGACTCGTTGGGCCATCAGATTGATTTCCAGGTGCAGCGATTAGAGATGTGGACCCGTCAGTCACTAGACCTCCTACCAGTTTTGGCTTCTTCATCCGGATCCAAAACAGCGATTCCTGGCAAACAAGGAATCTATGACATTGATCGATATCTGAATCGATTTTGGTACTGCGTTTGTTGTCTTTTCCGTTTTGTTGTTTCCGTTTCGTTCTATCTCACTTTTTTAAATCGCTCTACAGTCATTGGCAAAGCCGTGAAAATCCAGGTGACGACCATAATCCTGATCACTGGGACGATGCATTGCTGCTAACCGGCCTTGATCTCTTTGCAATTGGTCGCGATGGATTCACGACCCATCAGGTTGTTGGTAATTAAAAATGTATTTAAATGGTTCGAATTACGTGGGTTATGTTACAAGTGCGAATCAACGTTGCGGCAAAAATGGGAATAGCCAAAATATAAGCCAATTTTTATTTTTACAAGGTTTGGCTCCGATCGGTGGAATGTGCACAGCGACGAGCAGCTGCACAATCAACGAAGGAAGGCATTTCGAGTCTGTTTATGTGGTGGCTCATGAAATAGGGCACAGGTATTACATGATAAAATAACAAATATCAGAATAATTAGTAACTTTTAAAATCATGGCAAGTCTGGGAATGAAACACGATGGACGAGAGGCCGGTAATGACTGCGACTCGGGCAGTTTTTTAATGTCACCTACCCTTGGCAGTGGAAAAACGCAATGGTCACCCTGCAGTAAACATTATCTCGATGCTTTTCTTAAGTAATTCTTTAAAAGTCTCTTAACGTTTCAGTGGGTATCGATTAAACGTATGTTTTTGTAGCACTAGACAAGCAGGATGCTTACGGGATAGAAGCTGGACCTCTCAATGATTGGATCATAACACGTCCGAGTCTCTACCAGGCGAGCGTTTTACAGCTGATCAGCAATGTTGGTTTCTATTCTGCGTATGAATGCATCATCTCATAGGCAGGTTCTGAAGTAATGACTTGTAGTACAGGTATGTTGAAGTATGGTCGAGAAAGTCGACAAACCCTCAAAGACCCTTGAGCGAGATATGTCGTGATCTTCGTTGCACAAAAGTTCCTCCTAGACTTGTACGTCAAAGTGGCACCAGCTTGTTGTCATATGGATCTCATCCAGCTTTGGAAGGGACAGCATGTGGCGAAGGCATGGTAAGTTCTGCCACATCCTCGTCTGACTTTATCTAATTTCCCAACTAAAATATTAGTGGTGTCGAAGAAGTCGTTGCTCTTCGCGAACCCGAATGCAAAACTATAATGCGGATCCTACCTCACATGCCAATAGTGAATATTCATCGTGGTCCGTTGTAACGCCGTGTGCTTCCGGTTGCCTGTATGGCGCCAATTCATTGAGCAGTGGTAGCATGGCTATATCCACTCACATTCAAAATTGTAAATACAAGTAAGTTTACATTAAGTACTAAACGAAGTAGAATATTCGATTTTAAAATGTCACTTTCCCGCAGTTCACCGTGCGATAATGTTTCAGTCCGCTACCGAACGTGCGATGGATCACAAGTATTGAAACTTGTATGTCTTTGTTTAAAATGTGTTATGTAACATTTGTCTGTATTAGTTATGTTTTAACGTCACCCGCACAACAATCCAGCAGTATTCCGACGATGTTTGCTACCAGGCTGCGCAACAAAATTCTTCAATTCTACCAAAAGGAATTCAGCAGCTCAGCGTTGATGGCAAGGCTTTCTATTATTTAATCAGCACAACAAATATTGATCAAAAAGATTCTCTTCCACAGCGTATCGGTCGTGTCAAGTATGGTGTTATTTGAGATCAGGTGGAATGACTTCTTCTTCAGGATGGATATACCCTGATGGTACACAGTGTCAAACTGGATCGAACGCGCAGTACAGCCGGAACGTAAATCGCATTAAAGTGGCCACTCTTTGCCTCTCTGGGAGATGCCAGGTCAATATTTCATTTATCTGCGTACTGTTTGTTATTCGGTTTAGCTTACCCATGTTTGATGTGTGCAGGAATTTTCGTGCGATAATAGCTTAGTGCACCAGTTGCATGCAGATGTTTGTCGCACTGAGGAACCGGCAGAATCCAACATTGTTTATGACTATTCATTTCCACAAGGCAAACCAATGGCCTTTAAATACAGTGGAAATGCATATTATCCGGCTCGTATCAGCCTTCCCGAAACTCCCAAACATTTTGCTTCTCAATCGATGTATCCACCAGCACCGATAGCTGCATACCCATCTCAAACTGCCATGTTTGCAACAGCAAACGAGGCCTCTCTGTTTCCTCCAAGCTTCTCAAACAACAGTAGAATGGAAAGTGATTGGAGTCCCTGGAAGACGATCAGCTCTTGTCGATCAGGGTGTCTTTTATCGTCAAAAGGATTACGATTAGTTCAACGGATTTGTGAGAGTGGGACATGTGATTCGGGTTCTAGTAGCAGCGTCCAGCTTTGCATACCAACCGAACAGGTTAAAATGCTTTTCCTTTGTTCCCTTTGATTCATCTTGATTTTGTTGGTCTTCTTTATACATCACAGGAGTGTCCGGAATACCAACCCATTACATCATTTGCTGATCAAGTGTGTCGGCAGCAGCACTGGTCGGACCTTCACAGGGGAACTCAGTTGACAGGTTTGCATTTGAAAGGTTTTTTCTTTGCTTGTGAAACTGTTATTATTATTGAAAGTGTTTTCTTAACAGAACGCTTAAAAGATGCGTGTGTCGTGCACTGCCGTAATCCACGGTCTGGTGAGCTCACTGCAGCTGTTGGTGAGACGGGTTGGTTTCCCTCGGGAACTTTATGCAATCTGCTGAAACCGGCATATTGTCTCAGCGGACGCTGTGTTGTAAGTGTTTTTGGCTATTTTCTCTTGTCGGAGTTATCTAGTACGATTCAACGCCTTACATAAATTATTTAAGAGGTATTGTCTTTTCTCTGACATAGGAGTTTGACGAGGATGGAATCCCGAAGTGAGCTTGGGCTGGATTACTTTAACTCTGTCGTGACGTGGTTAAAATCGTTACGCAATCGAAATTCTTTTCCAAATATGAAGCGTAGATTGATCCTTTGTAAAGCATACTCATAAATTATAAATCAATCTTCAATGAAATGAAACATTTCTGCAATCGTTTTTTGCTATTTGCTTAACTGAATTTTTCTTCAATTTATCCCGGAAAAAAACAAAACAAACATATAACAAATGTTACGTAAACGGCTGCAAAAAGCAATCCAAACAGGATTAAAAATAGACCCTTTTGCACAAAATGTCGGGACTCCTTCCCCCCCCCTTCCCCTGGTCCTCTTTTCTACCTTGAAACTTCCGAAAGAAACACGCCTAAGCATAAAAAATTTTTCGTAACGTGGGTTTGTATTGAACGATACATAGAAGATACAAATTAGAAAAGCACAGCTTTATGAAATCAAAACGCCAGCGCTACGTGTACGGCTAACGAATTCTGAAACCCGAAAATGTCGTGTACCCCCGTCCACCATTGTTGGTTTCGTGCAAATTCCCTGAAGAAAAGAACATACCGTGTAACTTTAGAAAAGAAACACTTACAAAATAGTGTTTAAGTACTGTATGTAAATGCGATAACACTCACCTTCCTGCAATACGAGATAGACTCTGTCGCCCTGGTTGAGTGCTAAAATGGCCGTATTGGAACCACTTTGGTATCCGTTGGTATCCCCCCATGCCGAAATCACCTCTTGATTATTCTTTACCAAAGACAGCCTGTAAAACAAAGTTGTTTAGATTGTCTTTAAAATCTTTTCGATTCAAAATTAGGTAAAATCGCTCCGTTTTGACTAACTTGAATTGTCGTGTTTGCGACGAAAGGCCATGAAAAGTAAAAAAATAGAGTCCTGGATAATAGCAGACAAATTCGCTACGATCTGGATACCATCCATAGCCAACGTCGGTCAACGTAAAATCGAATCGAACTTGAGTTACACCGACACGAGTGAAGTCCGATGCCCGGGCAGCGCTGAAAGCTACGGAATCTGCTGCCACCGAACCCGGAGGAAGTTGTGTGGCTCCTGGCACAACACCCCCGCCAGGAAATACTCCACCGTTGTTAGGAAATCCTCCCACTGGACCGGGTTGGCCAAACGTCCCAACTTGACCCGGTTGCCCAAAGATTCCAACTTGTCCTGGTTGCCCAAAGCCTGCAGCTTGTCCTCCAGGATAGAAAGATTTGTCTGCTTGTCCTACACCAGGTGTGAATTGGAATCCATTATCCGGATTCAAATTGTTCCCGGCTCCTCCAAAAGAATTGCTGCCAAAGGAGTTGCCGAACGAACCACCCTGACCTAGCGGGGTGCTAAACTGTTTTCCCAGCGTGTTTGTCACCGAACGTGTGAGGGTAACGTTTTTCGTGCTCGGTGGCGAAAGGAGGCCAGGATCAATAGCTTCAACGTCTCTAATTTTATCCACTCGTATTGGTCTAGTAGTTGTAGCAGATCTCCTGGCGATCGTCTCGCCATTCGGTTTGAGTTGGTCGGCATTACAGGACAATGCAATCAAGGCAAGAATGAACGGACTGTATCTGTAAGAACATGTCGTTAATAAAGATATGACTGCAAAAATGTTGAGAGACTTACGGAAACATGTTCGGTGATGGACGTCTGAAGGACTGTGCGTGACAGTCGACTTCTTTTAGCCTTATATATGATGGATGACCAATGCCCTCCCCATATCTTTGTACTTTCTCTCTGGTACACAACCGAAAGTTCTTCCTCCTGTTCGGTTGAGAGGCCTTCTCTGTTGACTCGAATCGAAAGTGCAAGTCTACCTAGTGGGGCGGGGAAAAAGGAAACAAGGTGACATCGGGAAACCCAATGTCCGGGAATAAAAAAGAAATTTGTTTTTTTTAAGTAACTCAAACGAATGTCTTGCTGCGTTCCAAAGAAACGATCACGTATTATCGAAAGGGCATTGAAAGGTTGCATGATGTTCTTTCTCAATTCCCATAGACTTAAAAAAAACCATTCGTGCTTCGGAGCGCAGGGCGGATGTTTTCAGTTGATGAATAAAGAGTTGAAGAAGATTAGCTTCACTTTCTATTATGAAAAGACGTTGAAGGGCGGATAGCTTGATACCCAGCGTTTTGTTTGCTAAGGCACGAAGCACGCTAAACCTCGTCTCCGTTCGGCCGTTCGACCGGAAACGGTGCCTTTCGTTCCGACGACTCTTGCGTCATCCGAGAAGAAAGTATTTTTTCCCTGGTCGATTCACGAACATGGTTCTTGTTTGCATAACTCTAGAAATAATTTCATTCGGAGCGTCGTATTCTTATACTGGTCAAAAACTCTCATCCAACTCAAACACACTAGGGAAAAAAGAAGTAGAAATTATTATTTGTTTGTTAAAATTGGGTACATTAAATGTGGCTCTCATTGAGAGAACACATATCAATCATGGTGCCGTTTGTTTCCATCAAGCGACGTCGGCGGAAAGCCTCGTAATGGATGGCGGAAGTTAATTCAATCAAATCTTGCATACGATTTCTGTAATTTAATAAACCATTAAACGATAGGTTAAACAATTTCATGGTAACTTCATTTACCTGATCAGAAGATTTCTCAAGTGGTGGAATTCACAATGGCCCGGGTCCTCTACCTGAACAAGGCCCCAGCCGTTTTGTCGTCCTAGCACCATTTGGCCCATCACGTTATGGACTTGCTCACTACCAACAACCGCAAAAGGAACCATTTTCTGAAGAAAAAAAAAACAATACATCACGATAAACAAAACGATTTCGTGAAAACACGAAAAATGATTTACATACTCTGTACGATTCGTTGACTGCATAATCATCTGGGTGATCGTATTTTGCAAAGGGATACACCTCAATCCGGTGTTGAGCCAAGTCGAGTTGTATGTTCTTTTTAAATTCTTGCCTTTCCTTTTGTTATTTTAAAGAAAATTAAAATAAAATGAGAGAGCTAAGAAAATAAAAAGAGTTTCAAGTGTTAGTACGTCAAGGGTCAGAGTATCCGCTTTGGCAATGACTGGAATTACGTTAACCACGTTATGTAGTTGTTGAAGCACTTCAAGATCCAACGGCCGTAATCTGCGTGTTGGTTTAAGACAAATAAAAACGGTTGTAATCCATCAAGTCACGTGCAACGAGAGAACCGTTACCCGTGGCCAGTAGGTGGTATAAAATATAGGCAACAATGCACTCTCGTGTCGTGAATCCAGCGTGTTCTCTGTGCACTCTGCTCCTCCATCAAATACTTTTCGTACTGATCGTTGATGTATTCCAAGGCCGGCTCCCAACTGAATAGTCAACCAATCCTAAGAATGTTTCGCTCCTTCTTTTGTCTTACTTAAAAAAAAAGGGAATTTCATTGTACCAATTTGTGTTATCGATGCGATCACCAAAGCCGGGTGTGTCCGTCACGGTCAAATCCAATCGAACTCCATTCTCGTGGATGGCTGCAATGAAAAATACATGACGATTAAAAATCAAACGGTTAATAAAAGTGAGGCGACGAATTCTTTGAAGCCACAAACCTGTTTGCGTCGTACGTATTTCTGTTGTTTTGGCAGGTTCCGATCCCGAGGCGGTGCATGTACGAGGAAGGACAGAAGAGCGGAATAAAGTGTTGATGAGCGTCGACTTGCCCAGCCCACTGCGGCCTACAAAGGAGGGCAAAAGGAGGTCAAATTCAGGCGTACCCATTCGAGGAAAAAAAAATGAGATGGATGATGATGGCATCGTGACTTACCCACGACCATAATGTTGAGCGTAAATCCTCTGCGGAGGGCTAGTCTCCTGACTTGCTCTTGCAGTTGATCCAGACCTATGACGTAATCTGACGATTGTATTTTGGACGGCTGAACCGATTGACGGAGCGTTGGGCGAATCTGAGCGATGCTCGTAACTGGATTTGGCGGAGATTCATCCGACTCCGACTCGGATGCAGATGTTTGATCTACCATGACTTCCTGTGTTTTAGTGTCATCCGGATCTGCCGGATAGGGTTTCACAACGTTGCCTGTTGGGATGAAGGAATGGTTGGCGTTCTCCACGTTCGGCGGCGCTGCCACTGGCGGCGTCTTGGCAATGTGAGATAGGATTTTAGGCAGTGATTTCTGATGGATAAGATTAGCCAACGGGCCGCTAACGGGAGAATTCGTCGGTTCCCGACCGAACTGCCGTGTCAATTCATGAACTGCGTTCCGAGTGTTGCTGCTCCTTCCGCCTTCGGCTGACATGGTTCTCGATTCTCTACGACTCTAGACTGCACTCTTCGAAAAGAAAAACACATAAATAAATAATGCCACGGTCAATCAAAGAAGTAAACACATGAATAAATTCCAGAAGCAGGCCTTATGTTGAAATCGCGGTTTCTGTCTCATTCTAATATGGGGTAATAATCATTAAAGTCTATCCTTTGATTGCCCAACAAATAAAAGGAAATACCCTTGTGTGGAGGTTTCCGGTACGCGGGCTCACCAAACAAACAAACAAACAAAAAAATCTCGATAATCATTTCCCTTCGTATGTGTGGATAACATTGGAACCGACCCTCCCTTTTTTGCGGTTCCCGTTTCGTATTATTCGAATAAAACGAGCTTTAGCCGCAACACGAACCCTTTCTGCAATGAAACTTTGTAACGCCCGATGATCAAAAGTGCATTGTAACGAACAACTGATTCTAGAGTTATCTGATCAGATGGCTATCTGAAAAAATAAAGAACAGACACACACGCACACACACGTACAAAGGCTGGCAATTATTTTCGATTTCACAGGCCGGCGAGGTGAATCGAAACGATGATTTACCAACAAGAATTATCGCTATAACAAAGGCTCTCTCCCTCCCAGAAAACAATGAAACCGTGAAGCGGCCTCACCTTGTCGTACTCACGATGCAACGTCGCTATAGGTAATTTGAAAAAATATTACAATCACTTGACTGAACCGCAACTTTCTGACAGTCAAAACTGAACACAGAAATTCACATGCTTCCAGACTGAACGGTGGCAGGACACAAGTCTGCTGTTTGCTTCTGTTGTGGCCCTACCAATGTGTGTACTGTGTGTGTGTGTGAATGTGGGAGTGGGTCTGCTCCAGTGTGTACGACCGCGTTCGTGAGTCGGTCGGGTATTTTCTACACGTATGCGTGCATGCGTCGTGTTTTTTCAACACACATGAACAAATCTGTCAGTGTGAATAGCAATTTCACTCTTAAAATATGGACCCTATATGGATGGACGAGCTGGCAACCTTGTTTTGAACGGCTGGTTTCAATTCTCTTTTGTTTTAACTCATCGAGTTTTGACACTGATCGACTGTAACGTGATGCGATGATTAAGAGGAATGGCCAGCGACGCGACAAATAAGGAAACACATTATAGGCTGGCTTATTTTCATTAGAACGACAATAGAAGGAAAAAAAATAAAGCAAGGGGGGGGGCTACCGATTTGTTGATAAAAGACGACGGAGTCAGGCTGATGTCATATGGGAGGGATTTTTGTTTATAATAATGGGGTCGAGACTTCCAGACTGTATCGCCATCTGACTATCAGTCGTCTTTTCAATATATATTTAACGATTTAAATAATGTTTATGTCTGTGCGGGTGGTGTCGGTTTTTCTCGTATTTCGTTTTTACGATCGGCATACATAGAAATCCCGCTCTCTTTTTCTCATTTCAAAGCCCTGACCATTACTGAATAATGCTTTCGGAAAATAAGACGTGGTTCGTCGCGGTCGTGTGCTCGAACCCCAAAGCCACCGGATTGGTGTTTCTTCACATCTCTCACGTTTCGCTATGAGGAAAGAAATGACTGTCGGAAAATCAATTGGAGTACATTCGAAAACCACACGAGAAAAGATGACAGCAGCTTTCGAATAGGCAGAGAAGCAAGGACAATGAACTCTTTCCACCACTGGCCACAATCAAAGTGTTGACAGAGCTGCACGTAATGACGATCAATTTTTACCGACACCACTTGGAATGCCGCAACACACCGCGTTCCAGCATTTCTATTGCAACCGGCATGACGGAACGTCAAACAAATTGATGGACAGACATTCAAAACAATCATAGACAGTCGTCTGCAACTCGGGCTTTTCGACATCTCGAGGACGACCATTGACAGATGGATGGATGCCAGTCGTGGCGAGTCTCTTAAAATAAGTTACCTTATTCAATGTTGTTGCTGTTGAAATATCGTCTCATTCTCGGCGAGTCGTTGAGCAATACACGTAACACAAATAGAAGAAAAGAAACGATAATGAAAGAGCGAGCTGAGGTCTTGTTTGCGACCGTTTCACCACCACCCCCGCACGTTCACTGGACTGTGCTGTATCTTCTTGTTTGTCACTGATAAAAAAAACCAAACCAACCAAGGAGGATGGAAAAAGGGGAACTAAATAACGTCGCGGGAGGGTCGAGCAAGACTTTAACTGTGTTTGAAAAGGAAAAGAAGGGGAGTCAGACGGAGCAGAGTGTGTCAAACACCCCTCCTCAGTCTGCCTTCGAACAGTTTTTAAGATCTTTTCCTTCTCTCGTCGTCTTCATCGTGGCCTTCGAAGTTTTCGTTTTGCGGTCAACGCCATCTGTGGCAATCTGTTACCAACACCTTACCAATTCTTTTGACAAGCTCTCCAAGTTCCGGGGGTTTAGGTTTTCGCCTCTGGAACGAGGCCACCACAGTAATTACACAATACTCGAATCTTTTTAACTCGTCGCGGTCAATAAAGCAGAAAAACCGTAATAATTAAAAACTTTACTTTCCGTTACACTTTTTTTTCCTGGTATCGCTCTTCTTGAACCTCGATGATTCTCACTACGAAATCTCACGCACTGCGCATAACGCTGCGCATTTTCGTTATCTTTTTTCAAACCGTAACGGAAGATTACGTTCCAGATTCCCATAGGTTATTTCATAAAAGGGAAGCAGCAACCAGTATCATAAATAATTAGACAGGTAATCGAAATTAAGGAAGAGTTGTTAAAAAAAAAGATTTGGATAAACATATTGATATCAAGTGGGCCAATCTTTCATTGGCAATGAGAAACTGTCATGTCTCATTCTCTATATTTCTTTTTCATATTTTCCTCTTTGCATGATCAACGAGAGCTATACATCGGCGCGCATGGGCGACCACTACCAACAATTTCAAAATGGAGAACGAGTAGTGAAATTTCAAAAAAAAAATTAACAATAAAACAGCAGGAGGGAACGGGGAAGATGCATCTGATCCAAATGACGCCAAGGTGCGGGAAGGAGTTGATGGGATTATTTCCACGGATAACATTCTGTAACTATGCGGCTAAAGTTTTTCGATTATTCTGTTACTGTCTACACGTACGGCTAAAAAAGATTAAAAATGGGTAGAGAAAGCGAGATAAGGGTAGCGGAAATACTACTTTTTTCAGACAGCATATGTTAATTCCTTTTTTTTCTTTTTTTTCTTGTTTTTACACGTCTCGATCGACATCGATCGTTGCTTTTCCCATAAGGCTCGAGCGTCAATTTAGACCTACGTTCCATTATCAAATTTTTTTTCTTTTACAGTACAGCATATTCTCATTAGATTATACACTGCCGTATGGGAATCTCTCGGACAGGACAGCCAAGAGTGGACAGGGGGTGTCAATTACATGGTAATCTTTTCTCTTCTTCTTTTTCAGATACAGAGGGACAGGAGTTCTCTCTTTTTTTTGCTTTCGATTTTGTTTACCGATCAAAGGTCTTCTCTTCTGAGACTTTTTTTTCTTTATTGTTATGGTTGTTACGTATAATACAATAGTCTTCCGGCTTCGTGATCTACGACTACAACTGTTTTTTTTTTCTTCTTCTTCAACTATTCATTCTGACAAACTATTGTGCTTTTCAAGACCCTACATTTCCGTGATTTCACCAAAATCGACAAATGATTTCGAGCCGCTACGTCGTGTCACACACACAGACCATTCGCCCAAAAGAGGAGAAGTCCTACCGTGAAGAATGTGTACAAAAAGAGATGGACAGTTGAGGAGGAGAATGGACATAACACAAAAAAGAAGGAGAACAGAAACGGATAAAAGAAGTTTTTGGAGGGGAGACCCTCAAATGAAGATGAAAGAGATATGGAACTACAAGAAACCATAGGCCGGGTTACTGAAAACATAAGGAAAAAAAAAAAATATCCTGATGGAGGAAAAAGAATATGAAGAGAGGGATCGATGAAGAACCTAATGATCTCGCGGGGAAATTGAAACTTGTTTTTTTTTTAAAAAAAGATCGCAGATTTGTATTGTCGCCAATATTGCCTATGTTGATAAAAAAAAATCCCCCCACTTATTTAAAAACAATATCTACTGTTACTATCTAATATTACTATCTACCATCCGTGCATACGTATTACGTATGGATAGGAGGGGGGAATTGTTAAAATTACATATCTATATTCAAGATGCTATTTTATGTACTGATTGCGTGAAAGGAGTAGGGGCGCTAGATGTGTGAGTTTGTTTGAGAAATATTCTCTCTTATTATTATTATTAGTTAAGAGTAATCGACTTCAGCGCGCAGATGACGCATTTTTTCCCGTTTCCGTTTGTGTTGATTTTGAAAATATTTTTAAAAAACCGCCGTCACAGGGTATTCCAATGGCCACTACAGGTAAGGGAGGAGGGGATATTGGGTAAAAAAGGAAGGAGAAACTAAATGATGTTGGCAAGAATTCACCTAGCAGCCAAGCCACCTATTCGAACGGCCACAGCAGCCACCAGTGCAGCACCTCGGCCACTCCCGTCTTCCGACAACATCAAATCGAACTGCAATATAGATCACACAGCAATCAGATATCATTACTTTTTAAGGCACTAATTAGTAGGTTATCGTATTTATGACAAATAACGCGACAGAAATGAAGGAGGTGGCAACGGTTCGTGTTCGCTATCGCTAGAGAGCGCCACGCACAAGGAAAGGTCAGTTTTCTGTTTTTTCTTTTTGTTTGTTTTTCTTTCAAATCAATTTAGTTTAATTTAATTTCTTTTTTTTTGACAAATGCGTGACTTTTCTTTGTTTGTGTTGAAACTATTGTTATCGAAGAGTTCATCAACTTGAAGGTTTCCAAGTTGACGATGGGCTAAAATAGATAGCGACGTTGTTATTGTGCGTTTTGAAAAATGGGCAAGGGCTCACCGTTAGGCCGGGATTGATGAGCTGTCGGATCTTCTCGACCATCAGATCATGGAAGTGAGGGTGGAAGCGGTAAAGGGAGCCATCAACGGCCACCGTCACGTGCTTTTGTCCCATTTTATTAAGAAGGCAGGCCACGGCAGCGGCAGCAATATGAGCCGCCCGCCGAGAGACGGCCTCGCAGATGAACCGCACGTTGGCGCAATCCTCGTCTGAGGCATCGTCATAGCCCAACTCTTCCAGCACCTGGCGACAACACGTGTATTCGCCCTTCTTGTCGCTACATAAAGAAACAAAAAAGAATTAAATAACGTAATACTTGAGTGGTACGGATATCAACTCGACATGAGTTTGCCCGTACGTGACGCAGTACATATACTACCTCTCGATTTCAGAGACATATTTGGTGAAAAATTGGCCCGGCTCGAATAACGTTTCTGGACCCATTCCATCAAAGAGCAGTCCTTCTCGTGTCAGCTGAGCTAAAACAAGACGAGTCACCTCTCCCATGTACATCCCGGAGATCATCTTCTCGAATCTGGGGCAGAAAAAGAGGAAGATGAGAACTCTTCAGGTATCGGGAGCGACGGGGAAGAATTCGAAGCGTACAATTGCCGTCCGGGATTGAGTGAATGCTGGTCGATGGTCCGATCGTACTCGGTTCGGATGAATTCGAGCGTTCCATTATCTCCAAAAGCACCCAATTCCGTGTTAATGACGACTTGTTTAGGATCATCGTGATCTCCGTCCCATAGTTGTACGTTCTCTAATCGTTCAACATAGCACGCATTGATTCCAGTGCCGAGAATGAGACCAATCCGGCACGCCGGGTTCTTCCACGCACAAGCCATTAAAGTGCCCGTCGTATCATTAAGGACGGCCATCACGTCGATTTTGATATCACCCCGTCGGGCGATTGCCTCCTAAGGACATAATCATTATTAACCGATTTGTTGGCTAATCAATAAGTGGTCAGGAATTACGAACCTGGAGAAGTTTCACAACATCTTCGCCTTCAACGCCAGAACATTTGAATCCTTTAGTCCAGGTAGCCAACCGGGCCTTGGTTAAGCCTTCCTGACTACACGGAAAACTGAAGGTGAAACCCAGAGGCAATGGAGACACGTCCACTTGATTCTCGTGCATGAATGTGGCTAAGCATTCGGCGATATGGTCGAACAACTGCATTTTCCGATCAAACAAAATCATTTTTAACTAACATTCCAATGATGAAGGGAACAATTGTTAATACCCCGGTTCCAGGACCAAGCATGACACTCTGGGGCACAGCAAAGATTTTCGACTCCTGTGAATATTAAAGAAATATGAGTTAACAATGCTTAATCGATTTTTAGTTATTCATTCAAAATATTTAAAAAACAAACCATGTGAAAGACGTGAGGTCCAAGATCGATGAGCAGAACACGAAAGTTGGTTCCGCCTAAATCGAGCGCCAAGAACTTGCCGCATTCTGGCGGATCAAAACGGGTAATAACAAGTGAATTAGCTTTTCCTGGCATATTTGGATGGACTGTCAGGATCGTGAACGGATGCTATAGACAACTATTTAAGTGTGAAGCGGCACATCTCAAGGTTATCGGGTCAGTGGCTGCACGCAGGCATTTAATGGCCATGTTCGGTCTGATTATTTTACCCTTGACTTTGGGACAGGGAGCTCCAGACTGATTAAAATGAGATTTCTCTACTAGTTTAACAAACACATGAAAGGGGTTCCAAAAATGTTACTATGCAACTTGGCAAGGTCACGATGACGGTTAACACATTTGCAACTCATGTCGACTTGCCCGTTCCAAGATTTAGTTGAATAAAATTATAGAGCAGCGCAGGTAAAGAAAGGACGGCATATTTGAATTTTTTTTTAATGCCAACACAATTTTTTTACTTTGTTTTAAGATCGGCTGACATTGTTTTAAAATGCCTCCGAGCTCCAGGGCCAATAAAAGCATATAAGGTTGTATAATTTACCTTCGCCGTTGGGGAGTTCCCTCACGTACGTGGGGAAGCATTTGACAGTGGCTTCTTTATTGGTATCCTTATTAAGTCCTCGATTGATCTCGACCAGCAATCGTTGGCAAACCTCGCGGAGCTGCTCGTCAGACAGGATCAGTTCCGCGCATCGCTCTTCGATCTGTCAAATAATGAAAAAAAATTACATCAATTTTTAGCTTAGCAACTCTTTTCTCTCTTATTTTTACTCTTTGACCTTTTCGATCTTTGGACTAGATAAATTATGCAATCTAATCTATTGGATTTTTTTTTCATTTGGGAACGAATGGACCCACGTGTAGGATCAACTTACAACATGAGCAATCTTTGAATATTTTTTTTAGGAAGGGCGCCAAGATGTTAATTAAGTCAAAACTCGTTCAGTCGGGGTTTTCTCTTTCCACAAGCGGGAAGTCTCGACTTCCATTTCCATGGGTTTTTCTCTCCAAGTGTCCATAACCGATCTCCGTTACTTCCCCCTCTCCACTTGCCTTTGAAATCGACTTAAAATTCTACAATTTTTAAAAGAGGATGATTTACTTGCAGCACTTACAAGTCGCTGTTTGGCTCGACCAATGCGGCACAGCCAGCGCATGAACATGGAACGCCAAATCCGGCACTTGCCCGTCATGTTGTGTCAACACAAAAACTCTTTTGTCTAACGCTAAAGCACGTGGAGATAATTCTAACTTCCACGCAAGTGATGGACGACAATGAATGAGTCGTGATTTTGAATAGACCTGGTGCACAAGGGGCGGCCTGACGATGACTGGTAAGGCGAATATCGAATCCGGCGACTTTTTAAAACGTGAAATGACACGGTTTCGTGATGTGTATACGTTACTTTTTGGTTCGATTTCGTTACAACCAGCACGGAGGATCAGTTGTCAGTCGTCCGATGATTGGCCAACCACCGTGAATTGAACGGATCGTATTCCCCTAATGCAGGCGCAGATTTCTGCCTCACAGTAGTACACGGGCTTTACATCGATATCCAAACTGAAACCTTACGATAACTCGTTATTAGATGAAAACGAATTATTTGTTTCCACCCTTTTGCCTAATCAATAAATTAAATTGCGTTAACTTGTAAAAAATTTGGCGCTTTCGGTAGACGACGTGACAAAATGAGGGGAGAGGACACGGTTTCCTGCTGATCAGGCAATGTCTCCAGTGAAACTCGGCCGAGCAGTCGAAATCCGATTCTCTATGCTACTCTCAATGGATGCTTCCTAGACTTGTTTCACTGAGTTGAATGCCTGTCGTATTTCGATCGAGATGGTGGCAGGTCTGGCCAGGATGTTGACGCTCTCTTTTATATATCCCGACACGTGTAGATGGAAATGTGCCGTCTGCTGGAACGGCTCTACCGTTCCGCCAAAACGACAACCTTGTCCTGCATCTTTCCTTGTCTATTGCGTTATTTTCTTAATTGCATCCATCAGCCTAGGGTAACTTACAAGGCCTTCTCGTTAAACTCAAAGTATTTGAACCATTCAATATTGCAAACCAATGCCTGACGAGCTGGTTGGCTATTAAATATTGATCAACTACTTCCGTTATTTCTTTTTTTCCCCACTTCATAACAAAAACAAACAAAAAGTTCTAAAAAACGGGGAAAGCGATCGATCTTAAGAGCCAAGGTTGCAGTCGGCAGGGAAATGCAGTAGGTAGCGAAAAAGAACCGTTATAGATGGTTGGATCAATGACTAAAGGAACAGGCAAGGGCGAATCGTCGCGCGGGCTGGAGAACGGAAAATCAATAATCCAGTAAAGGTCATTGGCGGACGCCGCGCGCGCAAAAGGGCGTCATGTACTTTTTCACGTAGACCTTCGTGCAAAAAAACGGTAGAGGTCTGACGTGAGCGATCTCCGCTAATCTTAACATCAATCTCGAAATTCAGTGGCTAAAATAATAGCCATTTCAATGCTAATGCTGATCTTATCAGTCTCCATTTGTTTTGCCTCATATCTTAAACGTTGGAATCCTTAATGTTACAAAGAGTAGATAAGGGGAATTTATCCTCTCACGGATGCATTGCAATTACAAGAGTGACTTGAAAATAAAGACGTGAAACCCATCTTTCCTAACGCAATACGAAATCTTAGGAAACCGCGGGTTTCCATGACTGATTCTAAAAACTTTCGGCACGGCTATGAAATCGACAGACGGATTGTGAAACAAATCGATAAGCATCAGCGTCATGGCGTCACTACGAGCTAAGTTGAATGGCTTATTATGATACACATTGACAAAGAAAGTTGATTAATCGTTACAAGGAAAAATTACTTTGCATTTGCCCCAAATGGAAATTTGAAAAACCCGAAGAAAACATGGAAAGCGAACACTATCACTGCGGTTGGCTGTTCGGTTAGAGGCTCGCCTAAAAAATGGGCGGAGTTATGGTCACTTGCATCATCCATTTTATTTTTCTTCTCGTCTACGGCGGCCCTGACGATTCGGTATTGACGTTCCCGTTCTCCCATTCTTACACGTCACGTAAAAACCGGACTGAGCCGCAAAATGAGGCCGCTCTAAACAATATTGTCTTAGAATACAAATGATCAAGGTTTGTCTTTTTCTCTACACGTTTCCATGACTAACCTTCTCTCACACTACGACGACATTTAACTATACCTCGTCTCTGTTTGATTTTGGGTTCTCTAATTCCAATTCGGGAAGGTAGAATGAGACGGACATGGGGTCGGCTCGAATTTCCGGACGTTTGAAAGAAGAGTTCGATCTTAAATTTCACAGGAACTTGAATGTAACTGAATCGACTAAGACAACGTCACATCGGCAACTGGCTCATAGAAACGCAATGAGGTTGTTTCGGGAAAAAACTCACGAACTTGCGCCGACGTAGTAGAAGCTTCTTCCAAACAGTGCAGCTCCGCCTGTCGTGATATCTTTGACCGGCACTCGTCTTCTTTTTTTCACGAGAATCAAAATAGACACATAATGGGGTCTAAAATGGACCATAACAAATGAACCATAGGCACAGCTAAAGGTCATCGACGTCTACTTCAGCAGAATAACATTTTGATTTATTTGTATGCAAAAAAGAAGTACGGTGAATGGACGGGTTTTTATCATTAAGATCTATATTGATAACGAATGCGCGCGCAGCAGCGGTTCATCACCTAAAAACTTGACTATTCTACTGTTTGGGCAAAAAGGAAAAGACATAAATAGGTACTAATAGTCAGACCTAGAATTATCTTGCCTCGCATTGCTCGACAGGTTCTCCATCATCATTCAAAACATAAGAATTTCCAGCTTTAACATTTTAGAAGCAAAAAGGTGATCCATCTACTATAGGTAAATAAAGCGACTGGACGCCACCTGTTGGGAAGTTGATCAACTCGATTGTGCCCAATTTTTTTCTTCCCACTTAACTGAGACAAAACTACCAACCACAGACATTCTTACTCTTTTTCCTAAGCAAAATTCAACAATTAATTCACCTCAGGCAGGGCTAAAATCACAGGGTATAGGACCTAGACACACTCATACGAAACGACTCTCTCATACTGAAGGTATACAGATCCGTGACACGTTTGTTAAACCAGCCCACTATTTTCAGCTTTAATTCCTAAAAATAAAAACCGACTTCACCTGCTGGACTAGAACGCAAAGTGTTTGGCATAAAGACTAGATAATCAAATGCGACTGATCAAATAAGTTATGCCAAGCCAAAACCGTTGGCATCCTTCAACATGGACGATTAGGTGTAACTACATTCAACAGATTGTTTTGTCGACTTACGGCTGGAGAATGAGGTAGATCGTAGATATCCATGGAAGTGTGCGTGCTGCGTATTGATGACGATCAACGTTGAAAATGTGAGGCAATGAAATGGTTTGGAAAACAATTACAACTTGGGCTCTCTCTCTAACGCAACTGTCAACAAATCAGGGCTGATTGACTTTTTCTTTTTCCTTGAATGATCCAGTACAAATCCCCACTGATTCCGAGAGCGAACGAGAGAGAGTTTCAAGGCCCCTGGCTCGTCGGAAGAGAAGACACACGAGACTAACTAACACGCAATCAGAGAGCCACTCGGTAGCGGCAAAGCCGGAGAGAGAGAGAGTGACTGGAGGAGAGAACCGGTTCGTCGTAGCCACGACTAGCAGACGGCTACCTCAAAACGAGACTGGAGGCGCCATCTAAACCTCGGACAAATAAGGTCAGCTATTGGCAGACATCCCGCCCAACATCTATGCAAATGAACTTGGAAACAAACCGATCAAATGACGGAAACCACGATCGTACTACTGTGTCGTGTATTCACTCACTGGAATGACTGAAGGCCTTGTGAACATTGGATTGTCCTTCATAATACGGAAACATATGATAACATTGGATGGCGATACCAAATGAAGGGTGATAACTGGTTTGCATCACATGGGTGATCATCGCATTAGAATTTTCCCGTGTCACCATGCAATTTCGTTTATACCATCTCGCTATTGAGCAAGAAACCATATAAATAGTACAGTAGCTCAGAGACATCAAGCGGAGGTTTGGAGCTTTTTTCTTTTCTATTTCTTGTTAGTCGTTTTGCTGTCGTTTTAGTTTCGTGATAATGAAAAAAGTTCATTTTACATCGTGATTCGTGAATGCTATAAGCTCCTCCTACGAGGGCATATAATAAGGGGGAAAATGGGAAGGGTTGAGTGATTCTACTAGTCTGGAACACGCGCGGCCACACTTGGTACATGTAAATTTAGAGTGTCCGTTTTCACCTTGGCCGGGTAGACTGACGTATGCGAACAAGTTTTTTTTAGGTTTAATTTTGTTTTTTCTTATAATTTTTTTTCGTATTTTGTGAGAACCGAAAAATTGTATTTCTTTTTTTAGCGTTCCCTTTTTTTTTTGTTCTTCCCTTCTTCTAGGACTAAGGGCCTATGCCAGCAACGAGAATGAGACCTGAAATATTTTTAAGCTCTATAGAACATTTCCCTAGACGACAATGATAGCGACTGAACAAGAGAAAGTGTACTGACATTAACTAGGTCGTTCGGGGAACTTAAATTTTCCATTTACGTGAATTACCGGTATATTCTGCCTTCTTAGAACAATCTGTTTCTGGAGAAATCTTCTTGAATAGTTGCAATAAAAAGCTACTGTTGTCCGACGTTTGTACAGTGTGTCCAACTTATGACAGCCATTTACACGTTATGGTTTTTGAGAGCTTGTATGCCATCTAGCGGCAGTTTGATATGATCTGAAGCGTAGTGCTCGAAGCAAACGCAGTGATGAACAATGAATAACCTTCGTGCGATAGCAAAATATAAAAAAGACTACCAATTTTAAACATAGATGCCAAAAAATTTCTATTTTTAACAAGCAGAAGTTTTACTATCGATTGTAGAGGAACAACTATCGATTTCAGCCCAAAGAACATGACGGTGACCTTTGCCATGTATTTTTGGAATCCACGGACGGAGTTGAATGACTTGGATTTAACAGAAAGAAAGAGACAAGCCATATTACATAAGAAATCATGTGCCAATAATTCTATACGGTTTTCTTTCTGCAATTGGATACAAAATAAAAAACAAGGACTGGGGAATGCGAATACAACTTTGATAGTAAGCATAACGCATAGAATCAACTTTCATCAGCACGCCTAATCTGCTGCGTGAAGAAGTGATTTCCCCTTAGGATAAACTAATTAATTTCTACGGTGTACGCTTTTCTATGTTAATGAGATTAAATCTGTAAGTGTCTATGGGAGAAGTTAATTACATTGGACGTACGTAGAGCATTTTCTGGGAACTCATCATTAGGAGAAAATACTTAACCTTGATTCATCTTTACCGGTCATTGACGAGCTATTTGCATGCTCACTCAAATTGGTTCCTGATATTCATCATTACCTCATTACTTTTAAATTTTATCGTCCCATACCGAGTTTGCGCCCACCAGTGTAGTATATAAAGACTGGGGTATTGTAATTTCACCAAAGCATTCTGTCGTTTCACCTCGGCAAGAGCAATACTTTCTTCTGTTTCCAGAATGAGCCACCTCAGGGTCCTCAGGTAATATCAGACAAATGTTGGTTGAGTTGTAAATATTTTTAAACACTTTTTACTTCTGTCATTTTCACAGGTTTTCAGTTTTACTAGCAGTATTCTGCACTGTTGCTGGCGATTTCCATCTACCGGGTGATGAAGGATTCATACCTGGCCTTTCACAACAAGACGTACTCCCACCGGCGGCTCCGCTGCCGCCCGTAGCAGATACTCCGCTACCAACGGCGCCTGCACTTCTAAAAGAACTAAACGCAGATTCTTTGGTCAATGAGGTTAACAATCGCGAGTTGGAAATGTACAAGTATGCTTTGTTACCTTCATCACCCCAAGTGAACCAGTTGTGTAACATTATGAGAAACTGCAATCCTTACACAACTACCTTGCCTGCCACTCCCGCCCCACCTGGTTACAATGCTGCTACACCGATGTCGTTTTCAGCCACTACTCCGCGTGCTCCCGCACCTATACCTAGCTATGCTGCTCCGGCACTTCCACCCTATCCGGCCCCTGCTCCGCTAGCTCCTGCAGCTGTGCCAATGTATGCCGCCCCCGCAGCCCCATCCTATCCAGCTCCTATGCCGATTACACCGGCTGCTATGCCAAGCTATGTTGCTCCGATATCTCCATCCTATCCAGCTCCCCCAGTTGTGCCAGTCTATGCTGCTCCAGCCTCACCGAGCTATCCAGCCACTACCCCACGTGCTCCGGCACCCGTGCCAAGCTATGCTGTCCCAGCATCACCATCCTATCCAGCCACTACCCCGCGTTCTCCAACAACAATGCCAAGCTATGCCGCTCCAGCACCGCCATCCTATCCAGCTACTACACCACGTGCTCCAGCAGCAACGCCAAGCTATGCTGCCCCAGCATCCCCATCTTATCTAGCCACTACCCCGCGTGCTCCAACAGCAATGCCAAGCTATGCTGCCCCAGCATCTCCATCCTATCCAGCCACTACCCAACGTGTTCCAGCAGCAAGGCCAAACTATGCCGCTCCAGCACCGCCATCTTATCCAGCCACAACCCCGCGTGCTCCGGCTGCTATGCCAAGCTATGCTGCTCCAGCTCCTCCATCCTATCCGGTAACTACTCCTCGTGCTCCGTTACCAGCTAGTTACGTGTCAGCCCCTGCTCCGAGTGCTCCTTCTCGTCCGTACCCGATCAGGGTCACCACCACCTATTGATAACAAATGACTTCTGTTTAAATCGATACATCAAATAAAACATGCTGTGAGTCAAAATTTGTTCCACGGTTTTCATTTTTTGTGTGACAAAGGTGAGGGAATCTGACAGAATTCTTGAGATAAGCACGTGACGTTTAAAATGAGGATTTTAAGCTTGATGATGTTTTTAAACGAAGTTTTTGGAATAAAGGTAGAAGCGACGTGTAATGCTCGTTTCGCGATCGAATCCATTTCCGGCACTTGGCGGATGTTGAGATGTAAACACATTGAAACGAACGTAAACTTCCGTAAACTTATTGGAAGACCGAACGCATACCGTCATAATATTAATATCGTCATACAAACCGCGGCATTAATTTAACATACTCGTTTTCGCTGTAATACGGTTTGCTAAAAATGATAAGTATTATCTCAGGTTTTCGAAACATGTATCAATATCTTATGGATCATCAAGCGCTCAGGCAAATTCCCATTACATGCCGCAAGTCTCCAAGAATCCATAAAATTTCGAAATTCTTGAAAATTCTGCAGAACGGCGAGTTATAATTCCCTTACATCGCCAGGATTCCTAGGGACTTGTCGCGTTTTTTGAATTGCGTGCACTCCAAATTGAAGTCGATAACCCCAGCTTGTCTGTGCCGCGTGAATTTCAACAAAAGTCTGCGCAGATTGAAAAACTACTTTAACAGAATGGAATAGTTAACAGACCAATGCCTTACTTGCAGAATAGAGAACCAGCTTTGTCGCATGAATATGCAACAATATAATTTGGTCTCATTTACTTTTTATTGCCTTTTTTTTCTTTTCACCATAAGGTATTCTTAACGTTCAGTAATGCTGCCTCTTCTTCTACATTCTACTGGTATTTAATGGAATTTCAAAATGCTTCCAGGACGTGGGTGTACAAAATAAGCAGAACTGCAGGTATATAAACCGTTCTAGGGGTTTCGGTTCCGTCAGTCAAACATCAAGTCAGCCTCAACATAGAGCACTAGTCAAGCTAAAGATGAAATTACTCCCGTAACTCTTTTTCTTCTTGACATTAGTGGAATGTACTTTATCAAATATTTGGAATGTAATTTAGATTTTTTCCCCAGCAGATTTTTTATGTTACTTCACATAATCTATTCGGTTTTTGCTGATTTTCAACATCTGAAAAGTAAAGGATTAGTGCCGACATCAGCGTTCCAGTCAAAACTTTCTACGGATTTTTCGAAATTTGGGTTTAAGAGAGGCTTTAAAAAAGCGTTACAACCAGGAATATCTCAGTTCAACCCTTTTACTGCCCTTTTGAGGATATGCGATTCGATAGGTCAGTGCAACCAACACCTAAAACACGATTAGAACTAGCAAACGCTGCGTTACCATGCTTTATTCAAGTAACATCGCAGTTTTTGGCTTTAGGTCACGGAATAATCAATCATTCTACCAGACCCACTCGTTGTCCTGTTTTCGCCCCGAAGAAAGTTTATGTTCGCAACTCAGTTTTCTACTCGTTTTCTTCGTCGCCGATCGCACTACTGGCCTATTCAACGACTACTAGGCCCACAACCGCGCCCATGACCCACTCTGCCCCAGCACCCATTCACGTGACGCCTAGTTACGATGCTGTAATGTCATCGCGATCTCCTTATTCTCAACCACTGAATAATGCAGCCACTACACCACGTACTGCCGTTCCCACAAGCTATTCTGCCAAAATAACTTGCCGCCTGAGTTCACATTAACCTCCCATTCCAAGTTTTTCTGTGTAGCGGACAAAAATGAAATAACATCACATTGCGTGACAAGTCGAATAAAATGGAAGTGTACCTGTAATTAAAACACATCGTCGTTAGTCTATTTCAATTATGCTCTTTCAATAAAATCACCAGCACCTGCACACATCTTATACAATCTAAAAATACATAGTCCAGATCTTTGCATCATTAACACGTCAAAATATTTTAAGAATAGTCTACCTGTCAAACATTTTCGTCACGTTAAAACATTAAGAGGTACACTTAAGGGAACGAGGGATCGGAATTTCCACGGAAAGCTCATCACTGTACAGAACCCGTGGCTTGCTGAGCTTGGATAAATTCTGGGTAATCAATAAAACCATCTCTATTCTTGTCGTCTTGATCCAAAATTGGGTCAATCATTGCTAAAAGCTCAGCATCGGTAAAAATTTTTGGGTCAGGTAATGGCGCGCCGGCTTTAGGATCATGATTTGCTTGGTCTACAAAGCATAGAAAATGCTAATTTTTTTGTAATCAGATTATTTTGTTTAAAAATCTACCATGCCAATGGATAAGTGATTTGACCAGCTCACATCCATCTAGTTTATTGTTGTTGTCAGCATCATGCATCTTGAAGTAATGGAATTGTAGCTCTTGTTCGGACATTCTACTGGTGTCCACAGGCATTCCAACATGCTCACCAATGTGGCTGTAATTTGGCAACTAGGTGATTTTTACTGATATTAAAAATTATATTCTAGACTTACTCTCTTTCGTTTGCCATGTGTTGGGCGTTGAAAACTTGTTGTCCTTGTTGAGGATGAGCATGACCGGCTGGTGGAGGTGGTGGATGGCCCTGGGCAGCAGGTACTTGGTGATGGGCAACTGGTGGTTGCTGCTGTTGCATACCAATCGGCTGTCCACCCAGCTGCTGTTGCTGTTGTTGCTGCTGCATAGCAAGTTGCTGTTGCTGTTGCATTGCTAACTGCTGTTGCTGAAATTGCTGTTGCTGATATTGCTGTTGCTGCTGTTGTTGAAGAGCCAATTGCTGTGCTTGCTGTTGAGACATTTGTTGTCCAGTAGGCTGATGGTATACCTGTGGATTGACTCCTGGAGGATGCTGCTGTCCATTTATAAGGTGCACTGAGAAGGCCAGTAAAATAACGGCAACCCGGCACCTATACATCTCACCACGCCTGCAAAAATTTTTTTACATAGCAATTTATCAGCAACCAAATTGCATGAATAAGTATTATTTTACCTGGGTTACTAACTTGAGCAGCTTAGGTAAATGTGCAACAGGTTTGGGACGTTTCCCAGGTATAGATGTGCAGAATGCAATACTAAATTTCTTTTTGAAACGTCAAATTTAAGAGTGACGTGTAGCAAGGAAAAACCACTGCTCACGAAAAAGATGTGGTAGTAATCGTTTTCTTTCAATCAAAACGAAAAGCGCACCTTGATTTTCGGCAGCCATCTACCGGCTTTTGGTACATCTGAATCTTAAATTTAAAAAATAAATTCAACTGCCATCTACTGGCTTTTATATTACCGTCTCAAACTATAAAATAAAAAGTGATCCAAAGAAAAGGTATCAAATGACGCAAACATCTCACTTTCGTTTAATTACTGAACGTGTCAAAAAGAACATATCTTATTTAATTTAATTCATTTTAGCAAGGCGGCGTTTTAGTATGTTGGGGTGCACAAAAGGCAGAAAATGTAAAGAAAAAAACATGTTTAGCATGAATTTGTAATAAATATAACATTTTATTGTTTGTAACTTTTACTATATACTTACTAGTGTGTGTTGAAAAGCAAGAACATAAACAGGGATAGTAAAATTACATGCCTCATGAAAATCAAACTACGGGATGAGGCAATCGAGATAAATGCATAAGCGTATTGATTATACCAACACCGTGACTCGGCTGCTGTATCATTACGCCTCATACTGTCCACATTTGTTGGAGCATGCTGCTGTTCATACATTCAATCTAATCAGATAGCATTATATAAATTCGTCTCTTCTCTCCGTCTCTTCATCAGTCCATTTCAAAAAGTGTATACCTTGGCCATACTTAAGTGAGCCCTAGCTCCAACACTTTATAAGATGACGATTAAAATACCAAACGTTCGTTTAAATAATGGCTATGAGATGCCTATTGTGGGCTTTGGCACGTACAGCGTAAGTTCTGCTCATTCAGTTTCTATCGGATGGCACTTATATGACCGTTTTTTCCGTGTAGGGTAAACCTGAAGAGTTCACTCGCATGATAAGTGATGCCATTAACGCTGGCTACAGGTACAGTGCGCCATAACACATTATACGTATTAGTAATTCCTTAATTTGTAGAGACTGCTGTTTTTTTACGCGACCTTTTAGGCATATCGATGGCGCAATGTTCTACCGGAATGAAGTCGACGTAGGCAACGCCGTTCGTCAAAAGATTGATGAGAAGGTCGTCAAAAGAGAAGACCTCTTCCTCGTCAGTAAAGTAAGAAAACAATATTGTCAACCAGGACAACACGCAATCTCAAGCGAGGCTGGCTTAAATTTTTCCCCGACAATATGTAACTTTAAAACGAACATTTCAACAGTTATGGCCAACGTTTATGAGCCCGCATTTGGTTGAACCTACGCTGCGGCAAACTCTAAAAGACCTCCAGACGGATTACCTAGATCTATACCTAATACACTGGCCGACTGCCTTTGAGGTTTGTTTATCGCAGTAACCTGTATCATTTTGAACGACAGGTAAAGCTGCCAGCATGTAACGCTCAACATTTTTCCCCCCTTGTACGATTTTGAACAGGAAAACATGGGTCTGGAGCCCAAGGGCGAGGACGGGACGATCCTCTTTAAAACCGTCGATTTCGTCGACACCTGGAAAGCAATGGAGGCCTGCGTACGCCAAGGTCTAGTGCGCTCCATTGGTATTTCTAATTTCAACAGCCAACAGATCAGCCGCTTAATGAGCCATTGTTCTATCAAGCCAGTTACTAATCAAGTTTGTGCTAGCATCAAATTTTTATTTACCGATAAGAATGATGTGATCATATTTCGTGATATTTAGATCGAAGTCCATGCCTACTTGAATCAAAAGAAGTTAATTGAATTTTGCCATCAGCACGATATCATTGTGACGGCTTACGGTCCTCTCGGTCGTCCCGGATTTCAAAAAGACGATGCAGAGCCAGTTCTCATTCTCGATCCGAAAGTGAAAGAACTGAGTGCAAAGTACGGAAGGACTCCTGCTCAGATAGCTCTGCGTTACTTGGTATGCCGTCTATATTCTCTTTGAAACTTTAGTAAACGATTTCCAAAAGTCCGCAAGCGAACCTGCTCCGCAAGCAAAACCTGCTAATGAATACTAAATTCCCTAAAAAAATGTCTCTAAATCTCTAGACAATGCAAAATCTGCCTGTCATACCAAAATCCTCCACCAAATCGAGGATCGAGGAGAATTTGGCGTCACTCGAATTCGATCTGTCCCAAGAAGATATGGTGATACTCGACGGCCTCGATTGCGGTTATCGAAACAACAAGTGGGAGTGGGCACTCAAGCATCCGGAATATCCATTTAATTTACCATTTTAGCTGCTTCGTTTTTAAGAACCTGTTCAATTATTTTCACAGAGATTAGAAATAAACTTTAGAACAAGTTCACGATTACGATATCACGCCAATGAATTTTAATTTGTTTGATAATGGACGTTCATAATTTATTCCACAACTTCCATTGTTCTCTAGTGCACAGCAAGTGGCGCTAAAGCTATAGGATGGCTGCTTACTGTAGTTGAACGCATCCTAATCATTCCTTGGTGGCTAAACGGAATATTGATGCAACTTCATCCTTTTTACGCATTCTTCTATGCAACATGTAAATTGCATAGGAGGAGAATCGGCTTGCGTTTATTAGCCAACTTCTTGCAGCTATTTTAGAATGAAAATAGCGCAGCCGTATATAGTGCCTCTTCCGATTCATCCGCCCACGTACCTGCGGCAAAACTTGCATGGCTCCTAGCTAATGAAATTCATTCGTACAAAACTAAACACGCTTCGCTTGGTACGGCAGTTGTTGTTGCATTATTCTAGACTTCCATTATGGCACGGCGCGCCGGGGCTTCAACAGACAGGCGGGTTGTAGCTGGGCAACGTACATCCAACATGATCGAAATGCGAAACGATGCTTCAAGACTTAGAACACGTCCATTATTTACCCTGTAACGAAACAATGTCAGACTTTGCGAATGCACGTACGCCGTTTTGGTTACATCCCACTGTCTCTCTTGTATACAAAGTTGTACATCGCCTCCATCAAAAGATGGGATTATAATCAACCGCTTCCCACTGTGGGTTAACTCGAGTTAAGTCGACTTTAACGTTGAAACATTGCCTGGAAGTGGCAACTACGCAACGCCAGAACGATTATTTATTGTGCCGTTTCCTTGATGTAATATGGCAGCCATAAAACCGGTATAGCGATAACTAAGATACGAGGTGGATAAAATAGAGGCTGAACCATTTGCGGAGCGAACTGTATAAGGCTAGGCACGAATCGCCTTGGTAACGCAAAACCGGGGCTCTGTAAATAATTTTTTTATTTATCTCTTCCTGTTGTCAGTCTCCACCTCCGTCCAATATAGCTCGATCGTTGCTCTCGAATCGATTACTATGCGTAACCGTCAATACATAATCGACGGGAAACGGACAGTCTAAAGCTGGCTGTCAGCCACGTCTGCCATTTCGTTTATTCGCAATTGAGCAAGTATACAAATTTCCAGTTTTTTAAACAATCCCTAGTCGAAGAGAAATGGTCGTAAAAATTCCCACAGTTCCTTTGAACAACGGATACGAAATGCCGTTGATTGGCTTCGGAACAGCAAACGTATACACCACGTATCTATTATTAATTTACAGGTTCTTTTCTACTTGGCTTCACACCTATTCATTCCTTTCCTTTTCTTATCTCTTTTCTTGTTTTGTTGCCCGGGCCTCTTCGATCGATGACTTCAAAAATATAAACGAATACGACGACGGTTTCTTTTTTTGGCCACGAAAGGCTTACCATGACGAAATCATTCGGGCCGTTGGAGACGCAATCGAGGCCGGCTATCGTCATTTCGACGGAGCTTCATTTTACGCCAATGAAATTGAGGTGGGCCAAGCTATTCGGCAGAAGATGGAAGACGGCGTAGTTGATAGGAAAGATCTTTTCATTGTTAGCAAGGTAAATACAATTAGGTCACGGCGGATGTGCATGTTCCGCCACATCTTCTAGATCCTTTCACAACCGCAAAAAGCGCTCGGAGACGCGACCTACTTTTTGCACGAGAGCAAGAAATGGATAAATAATTCTCCCTTTTTTTTTTTTTTTTTTTTTACTTAATTAACTTTTATCCGACCTAGTTGTGGTGCACGTTCATGAGTCCTGAATTGGTTGAGCCGGCCCTACGTCAAACTCTGAAAGATCTCCAATTGAATTACTTGGACCTGTACGTGATGCACTGGCCAATGGCGTTCGAGGTTTTTATCTTGAAACGAACTAGATATAGGATTCCGAGAAATAATAGCCCTGTGTTTAACATTTGAACAGGAGAATACGGATTTGATACCGTTAGACGAGAACGGTATTCTCAGATGCAAAAATGTCGACTATATCGATACCTGGAAAGCAATGGAGGCCTGCGTTAGCCAAGGTCTGGTACGTTCTATCGGGGTTTCCAATTTCAACAGTCAACAACTAAGAAGACTGATGGACCACTGCACCATTAGGCCAGTCACTAATCAGGTTACCAAACAATCAAACGTATGTGCTAGGCAAATCAAGTTATTAATCGAGCGCAGTTGCGCATCAAATTGTTTAGGTAGAAGCTCACGTTTACTTGAGCCAGAAACCAATGATTAACCTCTGCAGAGAGTACGAGATTGTCGTGACGGCGTACGGTCCACTCGGACGACCGGGACTTAGTCAGGACCCCAAAAACGACCCCATTCTACTCGATGACCCTAAAGTTAAAGACATTGCAGTCAAGTACAACCGAACAGTTGCCCAGATTTTGCTTCGCTACTTGGTATACAAGTGCACATAAGACACGATTTCCCTAAAGACCTTCAAGTTCTTTCTTTTCCCAATTCGTACATAATATTTCTACTTTTCTTTTGTTTTACTGTGACGTAGACTATGCAAGGTTTGCCGGTCATTCCAAAGTCTTCCAACCGAGCCAGAATCATCGAGAATTTAGCATCTGTCGATTTCGACCTCTCCACCGAGGACATGGCCCTGATAGCTGGCCTAAATCGTGACTATCGTTACCTGAAAAATGAGTGGGCTAGTCATCACCCTCACTATCCATTCCATATTCCATTTTAATTTGTAAGAAAATCGATATAGTCTGATATAACAAAAGGAAAGTAATAACGTGTTCGATTTCACGGCTCATTCTTTCAATTCATTAATCAAAGAGTGTCATTTGATTTTTATTATCTTCTTTTATAACAATGACGACGTCGATGGTCTTGTCAGCAAACGAACGACAACCTACACGCGTTTTAATTAGGCATTGACGATGAAACGCCTCCACTCGTTGCTTCGATTATGAGATGAATCGATGAGCCGGAGCGATAACTCAATGATCCTCTTTTGAACGTACGAGCTTGTTGCGTCAACCTTCAACGAGATTGGGTTCGCAAAATCGGCAAGTGGCAGATGCACACCCACGCGTATGTCACTTGTCAAGTTTCGTAACGCTCAATAACTACCTTAATCGGCATAATTCCGTGAATTTACCTTACTGATCACAAATTACACTCAACTTGTTTTCAAGGCATCCGCAATGGATTCTCTATAGAAAGTATAGCGAAACAACTAATAAATAGCATTGAGTGAATGCATTGATGTATACGTACATTTAGATTTCATCCAATCGGAAAATTAGTTAAATTATGTCCCTCTTCTAGAGTATGCATCTAGCCGAAATGCCGTTCGGAACTTCGTGCCATCAATGCATCAACATTAGGAGACGGCCCGCTTGCATAAAATATTGATGGAAGTTCGGTGTACGTCAGCGGCTCTCTTTGACTATGCAATCGGGGGGGAAGGCGTAATGTTATGGACAATTGGACACGTCTGCGAAGGCCTGCCGTGAGATCGAAATAGCACGCACGCAGCAAATAGCCTACGGATATTTAAACAGACAACATGCTAGTACCAAATAATCACGCATAGCGCATCGAAAACCTGTTATATGTTATGGCTGTAGTTTATCGATCTATGTCAATGGGTCTTGTTATATCTGCCTGTTAAGGAACGTAAACTATATGTTGCTGTACGCAAACGGTGACACTGTCAGTTGTTTCATAAATATACGTAAATGTTACACTAGCTGTCAGCCGTTCTGCGTAACGGAATCATTCTTTCGATGTCCTAGGTGATGTCTGCATGCATTTTGTTATAGTGTCGGCCCCTCTTTTCCCTTTTATTCTAATAAAACCTCGGCGAAACCTCGAAAAATACGTCGGGATGAAGAGAGCAGTGAACTCACGTCGATCAGTTGCTCTTGGCCTGAAAACCTGCCAGAAAGATCAGATGAAACGACCTTCCGGTTTGTATTACGGCGATCAATTGGACACTGATTCGTTAGCAGGAGACGACGAACCGGAATTCAAGATCGGTATAAAGTATTTATATTATAGAACTTTATGTCTGAAAGGCATTTCGCATTTGCCAAGTGTTTGTTTCAACTTGCAAAGGCATTCCCGGCTCTCGAGCTCTTTTTGGAAAAACGACTCATCCATTACGACGAATCTTCTGGGTCTTGTTGACTCTTGTCTTCTTCTTTTTGGCTGTTGTCCAAGTCAGTACCATCTTGACTCTTGATTGATTTTTCATGTCTTTTTTTCTTTTGTGGGGAAAGGATGACTTCTTGTCATTCTGCGACGTGTTCTGTGACATGCCAATTAAGATTGACTGAATGATTGATCACTGTTTATTCACACATACTGTACGCGATCGATATAAACCATTGTAACAGGTTCAGGATCGAATCGACTACTATGTGAAGACGCCCACACGCAAAGACTTGGTCATTATTAACAATGATACTCTCGTCTTCCCGCGCGTGACTATGTGTTTTGGATCTGGCAGAACTTTCAAGTAGCTAGTGGGCATATAAATCAAACATATTGCCTGTATCAGTTTCTTGTAAAGAGGAGAAAAATATCATATGCCTCTCTGTTTCACAGTCATTCAGCCATAGAGGCAATGCGTCAAAATGCCTCGCTTGCATTGGGAATTAATCAGAATGACGTCCAAATGCCGTATGATCTTCTTTCGCTGACGAATCTGACCACCTTGTGGAACGAAATCGGAAATAACATCGGCGCCATGTTCGAAACTGGGGTAACTAGTCTTGCAGCCTGTAACTTAGAAGACGTTGTACGTTACCTACAAAGTGTCTATATACGTAGACTTGTCATTTACGTATGCTACGATTTATTAACGAAAATGTTTGGCTTTAATTTCTTACAGTCCTCAAAATGTTGGTTTGGTCGCGGTAAGCCGTGTAAGGAAGTTGGCGGATGGCGCCAGCTCCATACCGTTCTAGGTCCGTGTTCTTCCTTCCACGTTCGACATCCTGTTAAAGAGACCGGCCTCTTTAACGGCCTTTACATGCAAATGGAGACCAACGCACCATCTGATTCCTGGATTTACTTCATTCATCCACCCAACATCGATCCGGCGTTGAAGTTTTACAATCAGAAACATGAACTTCTTGATACAAACATCGACGTTAAAATCAGTTTCCATCAGGCATCGAATCGATTTATCTTATATATAAGATTAGGGCCGTTTCTCTGTACAACCATTTCACGAACAATATTTTTGTTTTCGTTTTACTTTCCCGCGGGAGCGAATAGGAGAAGTTGGTAAACGTCTGGCACCATCCATGCGAAGACGCCGTCGACTACACGATTGAGAACTGTGAAGTTGAATGCTTCAGCGAGCAACTAGTCCGTCGGTCTCGTTGCCTACTGCCTTTCATGAAATTGGCCAATTCATCACAGTTACACAGCAGAGAAACTTATTCGACGTGCAACACGTCGGGTTCTTATCGCATCGCTGACGAAGAACTACGGCGGATGCTTAGTGGCGACGATACTCGATGGGTGAGCGATCTTTTTTCTACAAAAAAAAAAGACTATATCCTAAACGACTTGTAACGAATGATGATGATGAATAAATATACAACTAAATGTAATGCAAATAATTAGAATCGATCCAGATGCAACTGCAAGCCTCCGTGCCACACTGCTTATTACCAAATTGATAAAGAGAAAGTGCTGGCCGACATCAGACCCCGACGTCTTCGGTTACGGATCTTCTTTCAGGTCCAAATTTTCTACATCGACATTATATTTTTGATGGGAAATTATTGCTTTTCTTTAAGGGTAAACAGCGTTAATGACGCAAGTAGTACAGCAAGTAATCCATCGTCGTAATGCTCATTATTAACAACTGGGCTGTCTCATAAACGGACTGACACTAGACGCCGATAATTCCATACACTATGTTGTGCCAGTTGTTTATGACTGTCGATTGATACTCAGTTTCTATTCCATGTTTTCCCATCTTGTTTTTTTTTTTTGTTTTTTTTTACAGGATAAAACATACGAAAATCTCACAGAGAGTCTAGTCTACAGCCTGATAACTCTCTTCTGTGACATGGGTATACAAAACAATTTTTTAGCTTTCATTAACACACTGAACTTTTCTTCCACAAAAAAATATGTAGGCAATTCGATTGGCCTGCTACTAGGAGCCAGTGTTTTGACGGTGTGCGAAACGTTGGAATGGGGATGTTTCAGGCTCATCCATTGTTTAATGTCAGTGACAGCCGGTGCTGGACGAGCTAATAAATTACAAAAGGTCCATCCAAGTCCGGCAGCTGGTTAGATGCGTCGATAGCCGATAGTGAAGAAGAAACAAGCCAACTTCCTTGTAGTAAGAAATATGATACGCCTTTACTGGCAAACGCATATAATCGGATTGGAAATAACTGTTGTACGTTTATACTGGAAACATTCAGCAATATAAACAAATGCCCAAATAAACATTCAGCAGAATATGGTTGTATTTCAGTTTATTATAAGAAAAATATCCAGGCAATAAGTAACAGGTTGATAAATCGAGAAGAGAAAAAGGATGAGAGAAGAGGGGACAAGTAAAGTATATACGTAGGCCTGTATATATAGAATCCCAAATGGGAGTGGAGCGGAAAGACATGATTATTATAATTAGTATAATACTATAGGCTATATTTAATATTTAGAATTGATTCAGAAACATACGTGTATGTCATCAAGTCGTTTTCTTTCTTTTCCCGCGTTAAAGAACAGCTCGCCACCATCGTGCGTGCTGATTCGCACGTAGGAAGCGCGCGTACGATGCATGTTATTCAAAATAAATGAATAGATATTTACGAATAAGAGAAATGAATGAAATAACGAATATTAACACGGAGATCGATCATATCGGAATAGGTTGGAAAAATGTCTTGCACTTTTAGGCTACATAACTATGGCCGACAAAGAAAATAAGAACGAGACGGAATTCTGAAGAAGGTGGTTTGTTAAGTATGCTCGTCAATGGTCATCACATTTACCACCCAAATGAATTATCATACACCTAAGCATACAACATGAGGGGCATGTAGAAGAAAACGGTCAGTCTGGCTGGGTTGGGGAGGGGGCAAACAGCGAACAACACAACCAACAATGTAGAGATGATAAATATATTTTGGATGTCACGTTAATAGAATTCTATCATTTATATATTGTACTTGTTCGTGTAATAATTAATATATATTATATTATGTATATATGTATAGAAGATATTGGTTCACATATGAGGAATCAGTGATATACGTGTGTACAGGTGCGATCACATAAGGAGAAAATCGTACCTGCGCATGTTGTCTGTTCATCTGTAGATGTACGTGTGTGGGTGCGTGTGTGTGTTTCTGTAAATGCTTTGTCTGTTCTGTAATGGATATTTGATAAAACAGCTGAATAGAAGCAGAGAGAGGTCGACAAGAATGATGAGTATCATGTCGTTATTTCTTTACTGCCTTTTCCCATAAGAGCGTGTGTGATACGTGTATGGCACTGTTGGGGGAGCAGCGTCTGTATGCCTGCCATTAAATAAAAAATGCGTGGGTAGATGACGTGTGTGGGTGTATACACATGAGCCTATGTGTCGTAGATACCGTGCCACGCGTGTGTGTGTGTGATGTGTCTTTGTGTGTGGGTGTTGAGGAGGAGGGATTGCGTGTAGACCGAGAGGAAGACGTGATTCGCGGCCGTCATCAGTGAAGTAAAATAACAACAATAAAAAAGCGTCTTCTTTTCCACAACCGAAAAGAAGAACAAACGCTCTCTTTATCCTGACTGATAACAGAGCATTGACGGAAACGTTCGTCGAGCTGCTACCGAAAGCCTGCCGAGTTTCAAATATCACCGGTTATCTTGTTTTGGGTTGCTTTTCTCTTCAGATCTTCGTCTATTAAGCTTTGATCTTGTCCAGCGAATGAATCTGCTTGCTCAGGAGGGAATCTTGCGATGGTGCAACAAAACGTTTCGCTCTGCTGTTCGTATCGTTATCCTCTTCATCCTCAGTTGAAGTTTCTCGACCTTCATCTTGGGGAGATTTCTGTAAAGTTATAGTAAATGGCTCATCAAATGCTATTCTCTAATCTTCCTTTTTTTTAGCTTCGCCTGTGCTCATATACTTTCAAGACTCGAATGAATTTCAAATCATCAATTACCTGGAGACGATTGTGCATGTTCATGAGCCGTTGGATCGTGTGATAGATGCTGTTGTTCTCCACATCCGTTTTAGCTAATGCAGGTGGAGTGGCTGTGGTGGTGGTGGTGCTCGTCTGGGGCGGCTGTCTTTGAGGGGAGGGCGGTCTCAACAAGGGTTCCTCTTTCTGTCCTTGGTGATGTTGATTTTGCTGATGGAGTGCCAAAGTAGCTGAAGATGTCGTCGTCGTCGTTGCCGTCGTGACGGGCGTTTCGGTTCGAGTGGGTGCCTTTGTCACAGCCCCAAGCGCAACATTTTTCTTCTGAATCTCGCGAAGGGCTATGGGACGACGCTGTTGCTTCTGCTGAGTTAACAGCAAATGCAATTGCCTAGCAGCTTCTTCATCGTTATCGATATCATTATAATTGTCCCCAATTTCATTGTCCTCCATGCGCGATCCCAAACTCCAGTCATCTGCATACTGGCTCTCCATTTCGGCGTCCCTCTCAGACGGCTGCTGTTGGAAGAAACGCTGGACGTACTTTTCGAAATTAATGACATCCTGTCTGCTGATGGGCTGCTCGTAGTCATCAGCCGATGTCATGGACAGGCCGTCGTCGATGTTGCCCATATCATCGTCCATAGATGCGTCATAATAATTTGGTAGGGACGAACGCTTGATGGCATTGAAAGGCCCGCGTCCACGCATCAGCAGGGCGTTGTTATACAGTTCGTTGCTGTACAGCTCGTCAGTGGGACTCTGAACTGGGTAGTTGGGCGACTGCTGTTCGCTCAGGTAACGATGCGCAACTCCGTAAACCAATGGTTGTTGTGACTGCTGCAGCTGCGGTTGTTGCTGGAATCCGGCTGTCATATCATCCATCATGTTGGTATGGCGGTCGGCCAGGTAGCCGTACGTCTCGGTACCATCATCCCACGGGCTTAGGGGATTTCCAGCTCTCCACGGTTGTTGATGTTGCGCCAACGGTTTCGCTTGCTGAGCTTGACGGCTACGTCCAGACGCGAACATCATATTTGGAATAAAAGCCGCTCGGCAGGCGACGGCGGCCATCAGCATCATCATCAGGTGGGTTGTCAAATGCATCTGAAGACACCCAATACGTTTGATTGTTGGGGATATACTCTCGAGAATTTAATTTAATTAGAGGCTACAAATCTAATGCAAATGCCTAAGCCAGTATTCAGCTACATCTTTAACTCGCTTTAGATTGATAACAAGAGGTTAGACAAACCTTGAGCGTGAGTGTGATGCTTGGTGTATGTCTTGAAGCGTGTTGCGTCGAAAGCAGAACTTTTGGAGCTTTAGTTGCCAGTAGGAACAGGACGAGAAAGAAACTCGGAGCGGAAAAAAAATTAAGCCTTTTTGCGACACGGAACGAGATTGAGATGTGAATGTAGTCAGTGGACGGCGGGGTCTGTTTTATAGCTGCCGGCGTGACGTCAAACGCGAGCGGGCTGGTTTTCTACACGTAGGACAGCGCTAGCGCTATATACCAAATGGGAGGGGACAGGGCAAAAGCGGGAGGAGTTGGGGCTTCTTTTTTTAAAAAAAATTATTCTATTTTTCTCTTTTTTTTGCGACGGAGTAGCTCTTGCTGCAAACAACCTGCTGCCCACCCACGCAACTCAATGAAAGAGAGCACGCGCGTTCTACGGCCGCCCTCTATGGACCTCTTTGGCTTTTCACAGTCTTTCTCTTGTGTACTCTCTCTCTCTCATCCGCGTACCGCATAAAACGGCTTTTCCGTGAGTGTACATGTTTTCTCTGTTGGCCTCAGTGCTGCTGAGTAGGCGCCTCGTCGATTTTGCCACGCCAACTACTGCATTCTTATCTGCTGGGCTATACACTGAACATTGTACTTACCATTTCGCTGGCTGTCTCGTTTTTTTTTTCTCTTCTTCGTCTGGGGAAACTTTTTTTTTTGTTCTTTATTATATTTTTTTTGCAGCAATGACCGGTCGTACGTCTGCAATTGTCGTTGACCCGAATGTCACTTCCATTCACACAATACCGGAAGTTGTTACATTAACATTCGAATCACGTTGCACGCTCTTTTCACGCAAACCGGCGGGGTGTGTAGCATCATGAAATTTTAGGGTTAACAACACGCACGTCAGATGTTGTATACGCTATAGATATGTATATATACATATAAGCAACACAGGCTGACGAATATATATGATTACCAAAAGGCAATGCTCTTATGAACTGATGGGGCTGTGTCGTTCGTCTCGAGAGTGCAATTTGTCATTTCTTATTTTACCTTGTCTTCATCAGTGTATTTATGTTGGTATAGAGACTATGTTATATACGGCAACACGGTGACTCTTATCTATACATCTAGAGACGAGAAACTATAAATAGAGAATGGTTTGGCGATGTATTGATCGCTCGCTGCGCGCACGGCTTTTCTTTTTTTTGGCCCTTTTTTTTCTTTCTCCTTTTTTCTTTACTCGATCCTGCTTGTTCGTATATGCTCACACGCGCTACCGTTCACGAATCGCGGAAGAAAGGGACAGACACAGTGTAGCGGCATAGAATGATATGTAAATATGTACTGTTACATATGTAGACTGTCCAAGAAGGGTGAAGGACACGAGGAAAGATATGCATAATACTGAGATTAAATCAATACAAAAATGATTTTATAGCTACAACTCGTTACCTGAAGGCAAATACATTTGAATTTGAAGCCGCGTTGATAAAGGAGATTGCTTAAAGGTAAGACTGGCCTGCATCAAAATACGTGCTATTTTGGCAAGTCGACTGGTAGCCAGAATGAGACGCATGCAATGAGCATTATTAAAAGATAAAAATTTCTGAAACTCAGTATTATTAACTTATAATACACCTTGACATTGCCGCCTTAATTAAAGAACGGCAATTCATTCATGCTGCGCTGTTCATTCAAGAATGCGCGTGATGGATGTAGAGAGTGTGTGTGCGCCTGGATGCTAATATTCGACGCTGGCGTGAAAAAATAGAGCCATATCAGTTAGGTAAACGCGTTTTGATTGCCAAAGGGCTTGAATTACAATTGCCTTGCCCTCTGACTTGCCCTAACTGACAATCGTCTCACGGAAAATGTTGAGCTATTGATTTTCCGATGAAGAAGATACGATGGTGTATAGATACTGTACCTTTTGACATCATTTCCCTGGCTTATCAGATAACCACATTCTGTATCAGGGCAATATGCAGGTAGCTTTGTATATTGCTGTGCAATAATAGCCTGCCTGAGCGGAGTAGGTAATGTGTCGAGGAAATCGTCGAAAAATCATAAAATTTTAGCACTTTGGTTGGAAACGTTTGAAAGACGAGTGGGATCAAATAATCCTCAAGACCGTGAAAAACCATGGAGTGGGAAAACCAATTTTCGCAGAATATTCCTTGGAAAATCAGTTGCGAGATATCAATCCTTTGCAAAAAGATTGAAAGGCATAGATTTTTTTTTAAATTCAAGGATGGAAGCGTGGAAAGTGACACTTGAACAGAGAAGTAATATAATAGATCAATGTCACCAAACCAAATAAACAAAAAAACTAATAAGAGCATTATATAACCGCCTACGCAGTTATTAAATAATGTTGTCCGAGATACACCCACTTCCATCCATTTTCAATACGTCGCTCGAGCCAAGCTTGGTGATGCCAAGGTTGGGTTTGAATCCTGTCATCGCAAAACTTTTCTCCCTTTTGTTACTGTTTCCTCTCCCTACCCCTATGCAATCTAAACCTTTTTTCAAGGTAGGCAGGTGGGGACTTTCTTCGAAAAAAATTAGACTTTCTCGTATTTTCTTGCTACAACCATATCAAACCCTTTCCCTTACACTCAACTTGAGTTTAAAACAAAGCTGAAAAGGGGTCAGGTATGTTTGCTATTCGACGACACCAGAGCAAATGCGTGTGACGCTTGACGCAATGGCTCCCATCAATTTCACGCAACGTTAGCAAGTCTGTTGCTTTCCCTACTGGCGTATTACATCAAATCCAGCAATAAACGTCGATTGTGTCTGTTGACCGCTGATAGACAATACGTGGACAACGATTTTTCCTGGTGCCTTTGTGGCACCTGTTTCGTTGTTATTTGCAATCGATAGCCTATACTTTCGTATAGAACCACAAAAGGTCATCAGACTGATAAAAACTAGGCCAACGCCGACACGTAAGCCGAAACGAAGAAGAAAGAGCTTGTCAGGTTTCTTTTATTGTCCAGAGCAACGTGATCCAAATCAAAGCTGCTTTCTGGGCTTTTCGTGTCTGAATTGCCAAGACACTGAGCTGTTACAGAAGCAATCTCGTCAAATAAGAAAGGTTTCCCTTCTTGTGGTATACACAGTTGTTGAAGGAACTGCAACTTGATACAGCTTGGAAGGTTGGCATTTTATTCGATGGTTCTTCAACGCTATTTGCTATTAGCTTCTTTGCTACGGACGCAAAAGAAACTGTATACTGTGCGAAACGCGTGGGCGTGATTCCGCCAACGCGTGTGGCGTTCGGTTTGGGGACGTTGACTGGGCGGTTCCAGCCGCATCGTACCATTAGGGTAGATGTTAGATAGATTAGCAAAAATAAACACAATGACGTGCAAGAGAATGTCGCTCTTGTTATTTCCACTTGGTATAATGTTCGTTGATTATTCAACGGTACAATCCAGTGTAAACAACTCGACATTTCAGCCACTGCAATTTAGTTTCCTTAATGCTAGCCTCTCCAAAGAACACAGTAGAATGATCAATGCAGCTAAGTAGCGAAATGGCAGAAAAGTACAAAAAAAAGTCCATGGGAAATCTATTACGAATGAATAAAAGAGCCACTCGGCGGCTTGATCCGGCGATACAGCTCGGCAAAAATCGCCGTGTTTATTAAAGGCCAGAACAGACGCATTCAAACAAGCACGCAGTGCATTTTAATTATGTACCATCTACATGTTTAAGTCTAGACAGCATATTGATCGAGCCACTGTTATTGTAGAACAGACGCGATGTTTTTCTAGTCAGGTTATTTAGTTTGACATGATTGCCTCTCACGTGCCAGAAACAGTCGACACACGTGAGAGTTAACAATTGATGGGTCACGCCAACGCTGTTCAATGAAGAAATATGACCAAACTCGTAAATAAAGATTGTACGTATTAAGTTTTGTTATATACGGGAACACAGGAAGCTGCGTGTATACTAACAGATGTAACAAACGCCCACGCTAAGCCCACATCGGTCGTCGCATTTCGAGGAATCTTCTATTTGCGACTGTTCGTTTTTCTTAAGGATGTTTCGTTTGTCAAGTTAATGTAGTTTTGTTCTCTTGCACGGTTCCGAAGTGACTTGGGTTTCTTCGAAGGCGTATGGCTTTGTTATGCACAAATCGTATAGTCCCTTGCGTTTTAACCTATAGCAACTGTTCTTGGTTTTGTAACTCAACTTTCAGCCTTTTTTATCGAGCACGCGTACGGCCATGTGATTGTGCAAATGCCAACCTTGTTAACGAGAAATCAAAGTGAGCTACATCTTTGTCTACGCATCAGTAATCATTGGTGACATACGAACTCCCAAATTGCTTAGTTACCCGAATCTTTTTATTCGACTCTATGTTTTTGAGCAATCAGCGATTCTTTATTAGAATTTGAAACTTGAAAAAAAAAAAAAAACGTTTGTGCGTGGGCGGATGTAAACGTCAAAGGGTGAACAACTGAACATCTCCTCGTTGTCAGTTGGGCGTTGCTCCACTACGAAGCGAAGTACTTCTTGTGTAGTTATTTATAATTATTGCCATCTAATCCATCCCAACAGCTGTTAGGTCTTTGGGGAGTGACGTAATTCAAGTTATGCCCGTCCAGTACCTACTGATGTTGACTTACGACGTCGTTACCAACGACAACAGCAATGTTTTTTTTTGTTCTCCTTTTTACTTGGTTTCTTCATATTCGGGTGCTGCTGATGCTGCGAACTTTTTCGAATTGAGCTTGTTAGTCTCTGTATTATACTGTATGTGCCGGCGCATAGCAAATAAGGCAAGTGCGTTTTGCTTCTGTGTACATACAATGTTCTTTGTTTCTTCAAAACACAGACATACTGACGTGTTTCTTTCCTTGCACCTTCTTTCCTATGCACTGTTCTCTATATTATTCTGTACACCTAATAGCGCAAAACGATCGTCTTACGCTCGTAATATTTCATGCACATCTTCCCGCTTATGGCGATAAACGATATTTTGGTGAGAAAAACAAGAAAACGAAATAAAAACCCGCAAACATAAGAAAACACATGATGTTAGCCACAGTCGTTTAGATGTGATATCATTGCTGCTGAGTTATTACCATCTTTTACTATAGCCGAGTTCTGTCGGTACTTGTTGAGATATGGTGGTTAGGATCTTTATTACGAAGATTATAAATCAATCCTTACATACACAGACGGCCTTTTACATATCCAAGAAGTGGCTTATGGGACCTTATAAGTTATATCTTCCACGTCCCTTGCATGTCGTTGCGTATCGTCCGTCATCCTGTCGCTACGATCGCCTCTTTATGTCATCTAGACTTCTTTCCGCCTATCTTCCACGGCCCCTTTCTCAATTCCCAACGAGACGAAAAACGATGTCAAAGATAAACGAAAGCAATTCATTAGCTCATCCGTTTTTTTTTCTTCCCTAACCTCATTGAAAGAGTTTTACAGGCTTGTTCGCAGAGCCCAAGAACTATTTACCGCTCAGCCTGATACGTAAGATGTAATTTATATATTCCATCAGTGGAAACATGTTCAGCTTTTGTAAAAAGTGCGTCGCATAACAACCGGATGAAAGAGCTTGTTACCTTTCAATTAGTTTGCAATTGAAAACGATGGTAGCTATACAAGGAAAGCGTCAAGGCCATCATGTAATCCAGTTTGAAGTGATGCGGATGTTTTTGGTGTGAAAAAAGCTCCCGCAACGCTGCACTCATATCCTATATGTGCACAAACTGTGTATCAAACAGTTTTTACCACAGCGCAACGTAATAACACGATAGAACGACGCAGAATAAGAAGTTACCCAGCAGTTGGAACTTGCAACAGAGTTAGACGGGGATATTTAGGGCTATGGTGTATCAAAGACTGTGTACAAATATGCCCCTGTATATAGTAGCGCATAATTCAGGTTCTAATGCCAGAGGAGCGGCGCTCGACGAGCCGTCAATTCAATCAAGCCCCTCTCTTTTCAATCACTTAATACGAGGACGAGGCATAAAGACTTGGCTACTATGAACGAAGAAAGAGATGGAGGAAGGAAGTTCCAGAGAGACGCATATAAAGAACGAGGAGAATGGAACGAAGAATTATAGCCAGCATAATAGCTCCCTACTCCTATATAGGCTATATATGTACACCCTTTATATTGGGGATACACGTTCTGCCGCATATATGTAACTGCTTGTATTTATGTGTGTATTTAGGCCTTAGGCCATATTAGTATAAATAGCCGGAAGTGGCATATATTAAAGCAAATTAGCCTACTTCATCTTTGACATACACACAATGGCTTTTCTTTCTTTTGGCAAGGACTCCGTGGATTATAGCCTACTTCGCTGCAACCCGAAATCATTTCGGAGAAAATTGAGAAGAGGTACAAAATAAATGCATGTATAAACTAGGCTATACAAGTATACATAGCCTCTATATTGAAAACTACAAAGAAATGTTGTACTGTTACACATAGCCACCGATGCAGGTGATTCTCCTTCATTCAAATATACATGCACGACTCTTGCCACATGACAATATCGTGATGGCAAGTAGGATGGATGTCCCGCTGTAGCAACAGGCGATTCCAGCTTACCGTAGCATATATAGCGAGGCTAATAACCATGGCAACGCGGAAACTGACAAAGCAAGAGAAAAAAAACCCTCATCACTACGCAGTTGGTGTACGTGAAATGGTGTTTCTATAGTTATAAGCACAGCTCACTTTTGTTACGTGTCATCAAACATTGCGTGCGAAATAAATGTTGTAATACGTCGTTTCAGTCCGTCGACGACAACATCCCTGGCTATTGCTTCGTGTCATGCACATGTATGAGAAAAACAGCATCTTATGTACGATGGAAAGAGGATTTTAAAGCTTCATATATAGTTCAGAGGTGATCGATCCTCTTTACAAAATGCCACAGATAGGATTATACCTTTCTCCTCTGGAACATGCGCCGTTACCTCTTTTTTTTTTTACCTTCAGTTTATGTTTAGGAATTTATTATGCTGAGCGCGTCAGCCTATCTGGCGCAACATCCGCTGTTTGATCCACCCGTACTACAGTTTTGTAATGAAACGATTTTCTAGCTAGCCTGTTATCGATGATAACTTTTTTTATCAGCACCATTTGACGAGTGTAGTGTTTAGGACCTCATACATACGCATCGTCTTCTTCGAAAATGCCTTCTGCATCATAATTTACGTATTCAAATGTTTTTTTTTCGTGGAAGGTGTGACGAAGGCTGTGTGAATTCGAGTGAAAGATCCAAGATGATGTGGTTGTATATAGACTATAGTTTGCCTTAAAACTGGGCTCGCAAGAACGACTGTCGTCCACATCAAGTTTATGTGCTGATTTTAGAGGTGCGTCTTGCAAAAAACAGTTTGGTTTTTATGGGAGAAAAAAAAATGCGCTATGTTGGGCACTGGGTTTTTGTTGCATGGTAAGGTACTTATGCTATAGGAAATTAGGTCCGGTTATTATGAACGATCAAGTGACGTGAATCTCTTTAGCTGAATAGGGCTTTGAATCCGAACACCCAACAACTTTCACTTTCAATAACTCAACAACTAAGAGTTTCACAGGAAAAGAAAATTGATTTGAATGATCCTTGATAAATTTTGAATCGAAATCATACATAGTTTGCTATAGATATAGATAAATATAGATATATAGGTAGCTATAGATAATAAAATTTTTCCAATTTAGTACAAACTTGCTCTCGAGTAATTTATTAAAAATCTGTTGTTAATCGAGGACCCGTGCGATGTAACACGCATATACAATCCGTGATCCGTAAACAAATTGAGGCCGTCAAGCAGTAAGATTCGTTGTATATCAGTGGCTACATCTACATGGCGTAGGTTGTGCAGATCACGATGGATATTGTGGAAGCTATACATCGGAAAAATGGAGAGTTATTCCCGCGGGAATGACACGATGGATGTTCGGCCTCAACGAACGTTGCTGCATCGCCTGATATCTTTGTAGTCAGTGACGTGCGTGGGATGATGATATCGGGTCTCCAGTCCTGGATGATGAAGAAACTGCTTATGCGGGGCGGGGAGATTGGTTGTACTGGAACCTTCCATAGGTGGATTCTTTCCTGCTTGTCGTTGTCGGCTGGTTTTTGCATAATAGATGCCAGTCGCGTACTCAAGATTGTGCACGACGCCTACTTGCTATAACTTTATCTTCCAATCAGCTCGAACTTATGGACGCTTAGGGTAAAAGTACCTTCTCTTGTAACTTTGTTCCGCAGAGAAGAAAGATGTGCATACATTTTTCATTTTTTGCAGTAATAAACCAGACGAACTGCGCATTTGACGAATGGAGCAGACAAATAAAGACCTCTCAATAGTTGATTGATATTTTTTTATCTGTACGTCCCTTATTTGTTTTTCTTTTTGTGTGTGCTGGTCGTCAAGGAGAACCACCGTTGGATATTCATGGGAAATCTCCGACTCAATATACATAGCAAAGCCGGTTTGCGTTTCGGGAAAGATATCATGTTGTAACAGAATGCGATGGACCCGAAACAATTCTCACGCTGGCAGCTGCTCGCGTGGGAATGGCGTCCATTCATGTTCTCGCTGTCCTCATCCGCAATGGCGACAGTCTCGTGCAGTCTGTAGAGCAGGGACAACACACAAAGAAAGAAACAAGAAAAAAAGATTGACGTCATCAGCTCCTTTTATTTTTTTTTTTCTTGGCTATGGACGAACAACATGAAGGACGACTCCCTCTTTCTGTGTATACTCCACCCGCGGACTCCCCGCTCGATAGTCAGACAACCCTTGTTTCCCTGCTAGTTCTACACGCCTTGTATAAGACCGCGCATTTGGACGCACTATCCACCTCTCTCTAGGAATCCAAGCCACCCCTCAGTCGCCGGCTCATTCATAAAACAGACTGCGCTATTGCTACTATGTAGTTGTTGCATTACTCGCAAGTTTTCAACTGCTGCGCGACTGTTTCCATAATAATACCGCTATATACATGCAATCGTATATTCTTACTATTTTGATCTTGCCCTTGGTGGATGGTCTCGCGTGATCGGCACGATCGATACAACAGATTTCTATTTGTGGCCTTTGTGCTCTTGACTTTGATTTCTCAGAACTTGCCGTCGTCCAATTGAAATTGCGCGCGTTTCGCTTGTTTTGTTAATGAGTGGGATTGTACCTACAGTTTGATCGTTAACAATTCAATAGTTTGCATGAAAGTTAGGAAAGTTAGGAAAGGAATTGAAAGGCTCAAGTTGTTCACGGGGCAAACTCAATATGAGAAAATGAGCCAGTCAATCGCAAAATATCAGAATTAAAGAACGAACATTAAATCTATAAGAGCTGAATAATTACCCGACAACTTTCGCCTGTAATAACATGGCCAAAACTTTATCGATAAGACTTGTAATGGGTTTCGTCTTCAAAGACTTTTCGATCCAATCCATTTCCCTCTGAAAACTCGACATCGACTATGCGAAAACAAAAATGGACTTCATTAAAATCTACGCGCATTAAACGTATATCTAAGTGCATCTTAAAGCCAAGTCAACTGGGAATGCGCTTGCCATTTGGAATTGTCATATTAAATATGAGTCTCTGCTTGGACGTGCGTTATGGCTTGCATCCCCACGGATTTGGCCATCATTTTCTCTTATCAGTAGTTTTGATAAGAAGAGTTAAGGACAACGGTCGCGGACGTCACAGCCCCAATGAAACTGTGCTGCTGAAATGAAGCGAACAGGGAGAATTGCGGAATCGAATTGACGTCATCGCAACCCGTTCTCGCGCAAGTCGCTAGTTTCTTCGCTTCGTTCGTTACTCGAGCACCACGATCGATATAGGCCCTCTATACATCTAAGCTGAAAAAGAATAGAGGGAAGAAAAAACACTTTACCCGACAATGACCTTCCACGTCGATACGATTTTCATTCACAAATCAACTGCCAATAGAAGCGTCCCTTTCCAACGATTTTCCCTATTTTTCTTTGTTGTCAAAGAGAACTATGCAACTTCAGCCTGTTCCAGTGTAGTAAACGCGATACCACAATGGGCATAATATGCCAACACAGTTTAACTAAAGCCGCGTCGATCGTTCAACAACGAGTAGCAGTATGCAGTAAATGCTGTTATAACGCTGCACACAGAAAGTTGAATGACCATTTGTGTTTGATCTTCATTGTTCCATGTCTCTAGTCTTTTTCAGTCACAAGGCTATCAATTAAACTGCCAAATGTAATCGCTGGCCAATACGCTACTACACACCGTTGGACTATAGCACATCGTATTTTCTACCTTTTTTCTTCGTTTTACATCGGACAATATCAGTAACATCTCGATTCAGACTTTTACATTTATTCTTTCTTTTACGTGACTTCTGTTTGTTGGAATATTTTGCTTTGCATGCTTCTTATTTTTCATTCATTTGAGACTTGAGTTATGTACCTACACAATCTGACAGTGTATGAGCAATTAAACGATTGATCTCGCAATTTCCGCTGGAGACAATTGGTAGCTTTCGCCAAGAAAAGTAATTGAAAAGAAAAATCCCTCTATTGCTCATTTATTGGATCAACGGATAATCGCAGATGTACTACCAAAAAAAAAGAAGTAACCTGTTCGAAGATGAATAAAATGTCGGCGCTTGCGCGTGACGTCTTTGACAACCGCGCCACGTATGCAAGATGGAGGCGGGATGGTTGCGTGCGGAAAATGTGAGGAAACAACGAAAAATCAATATGGCCAGCAACGGAAGGGGAAGGGGCTGGATCACGGTGACGGCGGCCATGTTGAATCGAAAGGCAAGAACCCTGTTCACGATGCACGAAGTGTATAGCCCCTAGCGCGTTCTACGGCAGCACTGCAGCAGGGATCCGAGTTGTCCATTACTTGTGCAGGTCTCTGTTGCCATCGTCGTCAGTTCATTCCACCTTTTTCCCATTGACAATCTTTTTGTTTCCGATTGAAAAGAAGATTAAACCGTTCAATAACAACAAAACGATGGCAGTGGCTACCGCAATTCGCAGGTATAATTACTATTCTCATCTGTTTTTCATTTGCAGTTTCCTTTGTTGCTTTTTCCTCTTCCAGCATGAGAAGAGTGGCCATATTTTTCTGTCTGCTAAGCTCAACAGTGAATACATTCTGCTTTGTTTGTTTTATTTTCTCTTGCAGTATTAGATTGCTGTTTGTGATATTGGCATTATTTGTATGTAATTTCAATTAAAAATCTCATTATCCGTTTAGGCGATCAGCAACAGGTACGGTTGTATGTTTGGTGCTGCTCAGCTCCGTCATCGCCTTGGCTACGGCTTTCCGCTCTCATCAGGTAAAATTGGATGTGATGTTACGTAACCACTCAGATAGAGTATTTATTTACTGTTAAAAGAATAATATACGACGAGAAATTCTTTACCACGTATATGGCTCCTGCACCTGGGCGTTGTACTGCATATAAGCTTGCCGCTGGTTTTTACCCATTCGCAAATTAAATTACTTGTTTTTATTATTGATAAACTCTATAGAATCAAGGATTATAGTATAACTTTGTGTGTGTCAATTCTATCTTATACCTTAACTGTTACCAACGCTGTATACACGTTGCTATAGGAAACGATGCTCTCGGATGCTTACCTGCGCGGAATCATGAATCACCTTGGTGACAAGATGCTAGCCGAAGCTGCCGGAGCCGAAGGCTATCTCGATTATCCTCTACCAAGGTTGTTCACTTTTCTCTTCCCCCTCCTTCTTGGAGCTCCATTCTTCAGATTTTCTATAATAATCTTATTGATAAAGCGAATGCTGACTGATGATGAATGATTTCTAAATCACTCATTTCTTCTTCCTTTTTTTCATGTATTTCTGGCTGAACTGGTCGGGCTTTTTTCAATTACGTCGACGCAAACGGTTCGGCAGCTACGAGGACATGATGATGAGTCCATCGGTGGCTAGCGAAGCGGAAACTGACATTAAAGAGTACGAGGAAGCCCCAGAAAGTCTGAACGAACCTCGTGAACGTTTGGGTCTCGGTTTGTCGCTACGCGACCAAGAGTACCTCAAACACAGTTCGTTATTCTCCCGTCAACAGGAAGATGATCAACCTTCATCAGGTACGTATTTACATACACATTTTATGCTATCAATCAATTAATTACTATATAGGCATGTAGGCTTACTTAATGATTTCATTACGAAAGAAGAAAGCGAAAATGTTTTTGCATACAGGATGCGAATCGAATTTTACCATCGCGTGTAATTCGATGAAAAGTTCTTGGTGGCCATAGCGCGCAGTTGCTACTTGAACTTTCAGGGAATAGTCAAAGCGGCTAATGAACTTGGATTCATGTGCGTCACGACGCCCAATATAGATCACGGTTGAACAGCCGCACAACACCTGCTCCATTTTTTTGTCACGTACTTGTCATTACGTCATGTAAATAAAGGTCGTATTTTTTAAGTTGCAGGTACCCCCACTGGTTCCCTTAAAATCTCTGAAACGGGTTCGACAACATCGGGATCCAGCTCGTCCGGCAAATCCGAGAATGTCCTTCCAGCATATTGCAATCCACCAAATCCATGCCCGATTGGATACACCGGTATTTAGTGGGCCTTCTATTATTCAAAGATAACACTAAGATTAAACGTGTACATTTGACAGCTGAAGACGGATGTCTGGAAGAATTTGAAAACACTGCTGCGTTTAGCCGCGAGTACCAAGCGGCCCAGGATTGCATGTGCGACACGGAACATATGGTTCGTAACGAAACGGCCAAAAGTTGGAATTATTGCTTAATAAATTGTGTCATTATATTACAGTTTGACTGTCCAGCTTCGTCGTTAAATCATAAAAACGACAATGCCAAAAACCGGGCCGCAGCAAACATGGTCGATACAGCCATCCGCAAAATCATGTCCGACTTCCAGGTGGGGTTACACAATCTTCTTCATTAATTAAGTTCCTCCTGAATGCCAGTCGAGTTGATAGGTTACTTTGTCGTTATACGATCCGCTGACAATGACAAATGAATGACACTTTTGCTCTGTTTCCTTTCTTTTTAACGTTACGTTACGACTCGTTAAAGGGAGAACACAAGTCTTTGGTATCCAAGAAGTTCTTCGCTGACAAGGTAAGGATCAAAAGTAGTTTGTGTCCCAGTTGTTTCAATTGCTCTCGATTGAAGGCTCCATTTTCAAACGCTTTTCTTTTCATTGGCTAATTCGTATGAGTGTTGGTCTTGGGCTAGTCGTTTAACTTATATCATTCGTCCTTTTTCTTTTGTGTATTTTTCATTTATTTGACTTTGAATCGATGACTACAAAGTATTATGACGAACTGACGGGATTGAAAAAACGCGCCCAAGAAGCCGTTGATATGGCCGGTGCCGACTCACACTCGACAGTAAGTGTCTTCTTCCCTTAATAAGAAATTTAGCTGAAGCCTTTTATTTGATAGCCTTACGCGTTTGCAATGGATCGATACACACAAATGTTTAGCAGTTCGATTTAAAAATTCTGGGCGCTGCAGTTCAACTGTATATCTGGGCACTTTACATTCTTTCTATTGTCTTACGTCTAGAGCGAAAATCCTTACCTGCAAGGAGACAAGCTTCCGATTGCTGCCAAAAAAGGTAACCGCGTCGACGTCTAAGCGAAGGCGACGTCATCCGGACTGGCATTAGAAGGATAAGGTTCACCGATGACTTCAACTGTGTCTCTTATATACATTTTGAATCGGAAATATCCTCCTATACTGGCGTCTCGCTAACGAAACAAAAGACGAAGGAAAACACGGTCGTTAATGTTCCCATTTGCTATGTCAGATTTCATTCGAAATTCCAATATGTTACAAAGAAAAACATTCGACTTAAAAACGAATGATCTGGTTTTCTATCTTGTGTTGATTTTTTTTTGGAAAGGGTGAAACGCTATAGAGTATTTGATTTGTACACTATTTACCTGCCGGTTATTGTTAGTAGTAAAATGTCTTATGTTACCACCATTTAACCCAAATTTAAACTGTTACGATTTAAATCGCGCAAATTGATTAACTTGTCAGACACCTTTATCGGCGCACAATTCATACGCATAGTACAGAATTTTTCGTCTAAAAATAAAGAATCAAATATACACGTATAATGAAAATTCCATCACGTTCGCCTTTCAATCTCAGGCGGGTTTACATCAACTGCAACCACAGTTCATATATCCTATTGTTAATATCAGAAGTAAAGGTACGCCAAACCGGAGCTTGTTTTACCCTTCCGTATGATTAATTATCTAAATATCAGATCGACTGCTAATAGGAAAAGTATCTAGGAACACAACGATGAGTTCCGTGCTTGGAAGACTTGTGAAGACGCAGTGTGTTTCTTTTGATGTTTTGTTTTTGCATTTTGTTTTGTTTAATACCGAGAAAAGAGCCGGACTTGGCTGCGGGTCCACGCGAGCATGATAGACGTATACATCCTTAAACATATATTTAAGCCACGGAGCGTAGTCTGACGCAGACCGGCGCCTGTCGCCCGTCCACTTGTTCTTGTTCAGTAAATTCAATGTACGTCCACCATTTATTCATGGTTTAAAAAAAAGGAAGAAAAAGGAGAGGAACAACAATTAGAATAATGAGAAAAACATTTCATTTTTTTGTTGTTGTCTGAGGTACACACACACTCACACACATGTATACCGCCCAACACGGTACCTAACAAATTCACCTGGGGGATACATGCGACGACGTCCTCTCTCACACGGTTGACTCCCTCCTTCTTGTCCCCCTCCCCTCTCTCTACTCACTCGGCACTCACTCATCAGCCCTCCCGGTCTAGACAGTAAAGGCTCTATATGTTGGCGCGACTCTTTTTCAATAGATGTTTGTGTGTGTTTTGTGAAGAGAGAGAGAGAGAGAGAGAGAGAGAAAGAAAGAGCATGCGGTAGCAGTGTATGGTAAAAGAGGAAGTAGTCGATATATAGCATCTGCAGTCACACTATATAGATGTGTGTGTGTTGAGTGTATATATACACTGGTGGATCATCTTAGTGGAAAGTTTAGTTGAACCGAAACCGCCAGACCAGTCATATTGGTGCGCCCTTTATTCGGCTCCGCTCTTAAAACAACATTCATTTTGTCATCATCATCATCTGTCAAGACTTAGACCCTCGTACGTTTAACACTCTGCCAACCACCGGCATTTGCTGACCACGTTTTAAGAGAAAAAAATTAAAATAATAAAAACAGCTCTATCAATGGTTCGGAACGTTATTCTCGTTGCGTCGCTACTTGTCGTCTGCGTTTGTGATCCGGTCGCGGGACTCAGGCATCGCCGGCATCAGCATCATCGTGATGGCAGCCGCCAATCGGATCACGGAACGTCTACAGTCACCCCATTGGCTTCGGACGAAGAGAAGTTAAACGCGACCAAGACGTCGAGGAATATGTTACAAACGAGTCCGAAGGACGCACTGGTCGTCACCAAAAAGCGATTCTTGCGTAAAGATTGGTGCCAGTCTCAGCCGCTGATCCAGCGGATCGGACAGGATCATTGTCTGAGCACCACCGTGCTCAATCGTTTCTGTTACGGACAGTGTAACTCGTTTTTCATCCCGAAAAATCAACTGAAAGAAGAAGATAGGACCGATCGAGAGACGCCGGAAGGGAATGAGGAGGCAACCGGAGCAGTCGTCAGCGGAGCAGGAATTACTGGAACAGCCAAAGCCTTTCGATCGTGTGCCGTATGTCAGCCAAAGAAAACAAGTTGGGTCACTGTGACTCTCAAATGTCCCTCGCTCGTACCCAATATCCGACGAAGGCGAGTTCTCATCATCAACCAGTGCCGCTGCATGCAACCAGATTCGACGTCGTCTCCTTCTTCTTAAACTTGAGCAGCAATGCACATATACCCATATTGTACTTTGAATTCATCACACATTATATAAGCATTGTACATTCCCCATTATTCAAGTGAACCTTTCACATGCAATTTTTTTGTTTAGCCCCAATCCACCAACCATCCGCGTTTCAGTGACCGCAGTTTTCCGCTTGTTTTTGTTAATGACTTTATACCTGATTTAATTATTTTTCAGTCGTTCTCATTTTTCAACGGACGGCTGTATTATATTAGGGGAGAGTGGGGCTAGTTGGTAGGAGGGCAAGTTTGCAATTCTTAATTTAAAAAAATTGTGTGCAAGCGATTTTATTGAAATAATTCGTGGTCAAAGATGTTTATTGTGCGCACCTTTGTGCGAAATTTCAAAGCTTTATCGCAAATAGTTTAGGAAATAGAAATTAATGAAATTTTTTGCATCAAATTCACAATAGTTGCGCGCTCGGTATTCATCTATTATATCATTACCTGATACGCATATAATTTTTAAAAAATATGAGTATTATAGAAAATTTTGTCCTCTATTGAACTGTAACAATGGATTTGTTTTAATCAATTATAAATTAGTAATAATCTTCGTAATTTGAATACAGCCTGGGTCGGGGCAAGTTGGCAAATTTCAACATGGGGCATGTTGGCATATGAATCATACATGCATGTGTATAGTATTTTTTTATTTTTTGGATTTAACGCTATTAATCTTTATGTAAGCTATCACAACTCATTTCTGAGTTTCCCACGCTGAAATAACTACAAAATTTTCATTTATTGTAATGTTATTCTAGTTTGTTTACAGCATCAATTTTCGACTGAAATTCCCATTTGAAATACATGGGGCCAACTTACCCCACCACCACTGCCAACTTGCCCTGTTAGGGGGCATGTAGACACATTTTTTTTTTCGTGTTTGAACGTTGATTTCGATATGAAATCTTTAACGTAGATCAAATTAAAAAATAGCACGAGAAAGCTGGTTATCTGAACTTTCTTTTACATGTTTTCGGGTGTCAAAATTTGAAAAATTAAAGAAACGAGAGAAGAAAATAAAAAAATTGTACCAACTAGCCCCACCCTCCCCTATATAATGGAATCTTGTATTGTACATCACAACAATATACCAAATGATATAACTGACTTCATTGTTTCTTGAACTCATTCTACATTCATTTTTTCATACTTTCGTATATTAACGCCCATAATTACCATTACGCTACGCTACCGAGACTCTATTACGCAGGGTAACGTCGTCAACGGCAGGGCAAAAAAAAAGAAGCTTTTAACACACAAAATAAAACGAAGGAAGCTGGTGAGCTGGTGCATTTGAAAAAGGGAATTGTGCGTGCTGTATATGTCATGAGTCGACCGTCGACGGCAGGCTGCTTGCATTGGCGCCATGTCGCTGCTAGTTGTAACAACTTGTCTATAGACACAATGATAACAATGGAGCCGTCTTTCTTCTCTCTCTCTCTCTCTCTCTTTTAGAAACGTCTTGTCTCGGCTTCTGCTCTTCGCTCCTGACATGGAGTATCTCGACGCCTTCACTCTTTTCACCTAAAACAGCGCCTTATTGAGGCGACATAAAACCTAATAAGTCATAGCTCTTTTGGGAAAAGGAAAACAGAAAGCGACTAAAGTATTATACGAACAAAGGGACGACAGAAACGACCAAATGTTGTAATGATTCCTTTGTAATTCGAATTGCTATAGCTTCTATTTAAACAACAACAACAACAAAAATGAATAAATGAAAATACAGAAAGAAGACAAGCAGAAAACAAGAGCTGACACCAGTATAGAGCATACTGTAGCCGGTCTGGTGCCACAGTATCCATACCATACGTGTGTCTCGCGGAAACAACTAACCCACACACACTCACATAAAAAAAAGACGAGAGAGTAGAGAATATCTTTTTTTTCCTAAAGTATGGTGGCGCCGTTTCCACCTTTTTGGTTGGTCGTCGGTCGTCGGCTCGTCGCGGCGCGACATGTACGTACACGAGCAAAAGCCCAAAAAGCCACAAAATTTAACCAAGAAAACAAAACAAGAAGCGTCCAAACTGGAGAAAAAAACAAAAACGAAAGGAAAAAAAACAACATCAATCTTGCTGCTTGCTGTCCCTTTTGTATCTTCACGTTCTTCGTCTGCTGATGCCCACCAACGATCCGCTTATAACAATGGCGTTTTATCCGTCGTTATGTTTTGCCTCTGCAAGTGTTATTTTTATTCTCTGTCTATTCTTCTTCGCTCGACATGTTCAGAGCCTTTCTCTGCTGACGGCTAGTTTTTTTTTATTTCGCCATCCATTTATAGGCGCATTCAAAAATCACCAGTCATCACTCGTTCCATAAGAGTTTTGACAATTGCCTAGCTGGCGAGAAGAAAGGCTCCTTTACAGCTCGTACAGGTATGATGGTTGCCATCACGGTGGCATTCTGATTGCGTAATATCAATGATATTTAAAGGCGAAACGGTTTAGCGGAAAAAGTAAGCAAAAAAATGTAATTTTGGTTCCCGTTCGTTCAATGAAACGCGCCATTCTTTTCGGCGAAAAAGAATATGGAAGAAGAAAAGGAATTAGGCTGCATTATCCGGTTCCGCGTCGTCATTCTGTGTTGCAATTGCCGTGACTTTGAGCAGGTCGCACCATTCACGAGTTCCAGACGTTTCATCGTATTGGAAGCCAATTTTCAACACCATTAAAAAAAACCAAAACAACAAAAAAAAAAATAATGTTTAAATAATTTATTCTTTTTCCAATGTTTAGCATCGATTTAGGTTACAAACAAAAAAAGAAAGAGGGTTTTGTTTCCGAAAAATAAAATGAAGGCAAAGTTTGCGCGACGGGCCGCAGCAACCGCTATATGCCACCAGCACGCCCGCTGTTGCTTTTAGCTGGCCACTTGGAGTCTAATTCATCGTTTCATTGCATACACTTGCTGGCGACGTGTGACGAGAGCGAAGAAATGCAGTGTGCAAAGAATAAACACATTTTGGGTTGTTTGTGAATGAATGCAATTCTACCTGGCTACGGTATGAATTTAAAAGCTGCAGCCATTGCAACTTTACCGAATAATTTGCAGTGGCTGCAATAGTGGTCTCCAATTTTCATTGACTACAATTGGCGGCATCTTGATTAGGATGGATTGCAAGTTAAGGAATGATTTGCTGATCATTTCTGAAAAGAAAACGTGCCTACTTAAACAGCACAAACGTACTCAAACAGGAAACAGGTTTTCAAAAAATAAAAAATGATCGTGCCATGAATTCTTCCTTCTGTTCAATTGAAGATTGTGCAACAAATTTGCATTGGCTGCAAATCTTGAGGCACCATGAACCCAGATGCTGTCGCTGATATTGACATAAAAGTGCCTACCGGAACGGGGAAAAAAGAAGTGGTGGGAATTATTTTCATCCAAACCCAAGAAAACGAAGGCTATTTCTGGCGATAACAAACGACAACCTGATGGACACAAGAACAAAAATTGGTGGAAGCCCACCAAGTTCATTAAAAACCAGATTACATCTCGTATAACGATAGAAATGTTGAAGAGAACAATGACTTAAACCTACGAGTACAGGAAGTGATAATGGATACAGTGACAAGTGGGCAAAAAATTGTTGAACCTAGCAAACTTTTCACACAGCCTATGGAGATTGCAGACAACGGTACATCGTTGAAGCTTGAAAAATCGATGGAAATCACTGTGAAAGAATAGTAGACTAATTTTGGAACAATCCACAAGTGAATGCGGAAGGGAAACCGAAATATGTGAAAAGGATTTTCGAGAGCCACCAGCCAACCCCAACTGCCCATACGAAACACCATTGAAGATCAATGGATTACCGGTGAACATGTGCGTTGATTCCGGCACCCATCATCATTCATTCATTAGCAAGCGTAATAGTTTGAAGATGATGGGGAAACCAAAATTAGCGCCTGTCAAATTTTGCATGATGGGTATTTAAAAGGCAGTGCCATAAGGTACAAGGGAAAATTTATTGCTGAAGTACAATACGGCATAGTAAAATTAACTACCGATGCTGGCAACAAACGACTCTAATTCGTTTTTAAAATCTCTTAACTTAAATCACCTAGGATGAACATGGCTATGTTGTATTTGGACTGGATAAATATTTGAATCCGGATAGTGTTTATCACCGAGAAGAAACTGAAGATCACGGCAGGATATTGACCCAGGAATTGGAATCGTCTTGTAATAGTCAACCATATGTTATCAACGTAAGTATGAATAGTGTACCAATCCAAACGATGATGATGAATCCAGTCAGAGTAGATTTTCAAGAAGAAACTGAAAGTATGAGGAAGTTAGCCTTGGAAATAAAAACGAGTTGTAACAGTCAATTTTTTACCATCAAAGTAAATATGGAAGGCGTGAGCATATAGAAATGATAGTGGGACCGATGTAAGTGTTATCGGCCGGGATGTTAATTTTAGAAACTTTTAGGAAAACCAAAGCTAGAACCAACGAAATTCGGTCTCACACCTCCAAATGGACGAAGGGCTACGATAAAAGAAAATTGCTTTGTCGACGTGGAACATTCCGGACAAAAATGCGTTCTGCCACTGCCTGTATACTTCCTCGTAGGAAATGTACTGATTCCCTCGCACTATAACTGGGGGCACTTGGTTTCACTTATTACGAATCGATTTTAATTCATTGTTTGAAACGATTTGATATTGTACAAAAAAAAAACCAAAAGGGTCCCACAAATTAATAGAAGACAGGTATAGAATTTGGAAATATGTTTGGGATCCAGTACCGCCGGTAAAGCCTATAAACGTAATCAGGAAGCAAAAAATCGTGAATAAAACTAGATCAGGAAATGATATTTATATCATAAATTATCCAGTTGCTTCAGAACGAATTTCAATTATGGTTCAAATATTCAAGAAAACAAGAAAACCAAACAATAAGATGAAGCGAATGACCAGTCACATTTTGAAAAGCTTATATTTTCCACTGAAGGGTTTATACTGTGAAGTTCGTGTCCAAAGGCAAAATCGGAAACCTCCGTGCTTCAGCGCTAAAAATAATGGAGACGGTAAAGACTTTTATCAACGAAGAAGTTAAATAGATGGTTTTCAAAAGAGAAATCGTATAAACCTACGTTATTCGGTGTTATCAAAATTTCCAATGAAGACATTAATCTGTGAAAATGAAATGAGAAAGCCTGCAAGTTTATGCTTGTAAAGAAAATCATCGATTTTACGGAAAACATCAAATCCTTATCTGATGCAAAAGGAATTTTGGAATGTTATTGAAGCCACTGAAGCCACGAAAAAGGACGTAAAGTGCCGAAATTCTTCAAAGTACTTAAAACAATGTCTGGATTTGAACCCAAACATTAACATCGCTCATCAATGATAACCAAACCAGTGGTTTTTTTCTTATTATACAACCGAGTGGAAGGGAAGAAAATGGGGGATAACAATAATTTTATTTTGATGGCTTTAAAAGATTTTGTGCTGTGTTGATTGAGGACGCATTTTAAACTTTTTACTGATTTTCATTCTTGTTTAAATTACATGACATTTGAAGGATGGCGCAAGTTTTATGTGATTTCATGTTGCAGCCCCTTGATTTTGCTAATTATTTTGCAATAACTACAGTTTTGGTATTAAATTTTCATTGACTGCGAATACGCGGCATCATGATTTTAATCGAACGCAACTTAAGGAATGATTTGCTGATCGTTTCTGAAAAAGAAAACCTACCCACTTAAACAGCGCAAACGCACTCAAACTGCAATTAGGTTTTCAAAGCATCAAAAATGATGAAATCTTGTCATCAATTCCTACTTCTGCCCGATTGAAACTTTTGCATCCAATATGCATCGGCTGCAATAATGGCTGCAAAGTTTGAGGCATGATAAATGAATAAAAGTGGGTGAGGGAGAGAGGTGACAGTAACATACAGTGATTAGAGAACTTGCATACTCAAACAGCAAACTTATTTTCTAACCAAGATGGTCATTGTCTTCTCTCCTCTCTCACTACCGTTCATTGTATCCGCTTGAGTTGGCCTCTAATTTACAGTCAATGAAAATTGGATACCAAAATTGTAGTTATTGCAAAATAATTAGCAAAATCAAAGTGGCTGCAACATCGAATGACATAAAACTTGCGCCATCTTTAAAATGTCATGTAATTTAAACAGAATGAAAATTAGTAAAAAGCTTAAAATACGTCCTCAATCAACACACAAAATCTTTTAAAGCCATCAAAATAAAATTATTGTTATCCCCCATTTTCTTCCCTTCCACTCGGTTGTATAAAAAAAAAACACTGGTTTGGTTATCATTGATAGAGCGATACTAATGTTTGGATTTTAATCCAGACATTGTTTTAAGTACTTTGAAGAATTTCGGCACTTTACGTCTTTTTTCGTGGCTTCAGCGGCTTCAATAACATTCCAAAATTCCTTTTGCATCAGATAATAAGGGCTTCATTTTTTCCGTATAATCGATGGTTTCTTTACAAACATAAACTTGCAGGAACTTTTCTCATTTCATTTTCACAGATTAATGTCTTCATGGGAAATCTTGATGACACCGAATAATGTAGGTTTATACGATTTCCCTTTTGAACACCATCTATTTAACTTCTACTTTGATAAAAGCCTTTTACCGCCTCCATTATGCCTTTGGACACGAAATTCACAGTACTATAAACTCTTCAGTGCAAAAGGAAAGCTTTTCAAAATGTGATTGGTCATTCACTTCATCTTAGCGTTTGGTTTTCTTATTTTCTTGAATATTTGAACCATGTTTGAAATTCGTTCTGAACCAACTGGATAATTTATGATATAAAAATTCTTTGTCGCCATAAGGTTCATGATTATTCTTTCCTGATCTAGTTTTATTCACGAATTTTGCTTCCTAACGTTTAGGCTTAACCATTTGCCCAAAAACACGTTTACAAAGTCGACACCTGTCTTCTTTTTGTGGATTTGTGGATTTGGGGAACCCTTTTGGTTTCTTTGTTTTTTTTCCACAATATCGAATCGTTTCAAACAATGAATTAAAATCGATTCGTAATAAGTGAAACCAATTGCCCCCAATTAGTGCGAGGGAATCGGTACACTTACTACGAGGAAGTACAAGCAGTGGCAGAACGCATTTTTGGCCGGAATATTCCACGTTGACAAAGCATTCTCCTTTTGGCGTAGCACGTCGTCCATTAAGAGCTCGGAGACAGGATTTCGTTGGTTCTAGCTTTGGTTTTCCTAAAAGTTTCCAAACATCCGGGCCGATAATACTTACACCGGCCGCACTATCTACCATCATTTCTATGCTTACGCCTTCTATATTTACTTTGATGAAAAATTCTTGACTGTTACAACTCGTTTTTAATTCCAAGGCTAACTTCCTCATACTTTCAGTTTCTTCTCGAAAATCTACCCTGCCTGGATTCATCATCATCGTTTGGATTGGTACACTATTCATGCTTACGTTGATAACATGTGGTTGGCTATTACAAGACGATTCCAATTCCTGGGTCAGTATCCTGTGATCTTCAGTTTCTTCTCGGAGATAAACACTTTCCGGTTTGAAATGTTTATTCCAGTCCAAGTTAATACAACACAGCCATATTCGTCCTAGGAGATTTAAGTTACGAGATTCTAAATACGAATTCGAATCGCTTGTCACCAGCAGCGGTAGACTAAATTTCCTGTGGACGTATTGTACTTCAGCAATAAATTGTCCCTTGAACCTTATGGCACTGCCGTTTAAAAAACCCATTATGCAAAGTTCGACAGGCGCTAATTTTGGTTTCCCCATCATCTTCCAAATACGCTTGCTAATCAATGAATAATGAATGCCGGAATCAACCCTCATGTTCACCGGTAATCCATTGATCTTCAATGGTATTTCGTATGGGTAGTAGGGGTTGGTTGGTGGGAGTAGAACTTCCTTCTCTTCACATACTTCGGTTTCCTTTTTGCATTCACTCGTCGATTGATTCAAAGTTACATCAACTATGTCTTTTCTATCACACTGATTTCCATCGATGTTTTTAAACTTCAACGACGTATCGTTGTTTGCAATCTCTGTAGGCTTTGAGGAAAGTTTGTTAGGTTCAACAATTTTTGGACTAGTGGTTACTGTTTCCATAATCACTTCCGGTTCTCGCAGGTTTAAGTCATCGTTCTCTTCAACATTTTCATGGTTACGAGATGTAATCTGGTTTTTAATGAATTTGAAGGGCTTCCACCAATTTTTTTTCTTGTGTCCATCTTGCTGCTTTTTGGTATCGCCAGAAACAGCCTTCGTTTTCTTGGGTTTCGATGAAAAAATTTTCCACCACTTTCTTTTTTCTGTTCCGGGAGGAACTTTTAAATTAATATCAGCTACAGCATCTGGGTTCTTATTTCCGCGTGGTGTGGTCTGGTGGAATGGTGTGGTTTTCTTTCTGAGTTCGGCCACTGGAAGAACTTCCTTCTTATTTTGGGTTTCGCCACACAAACTACGCGCCATTTGAGCAACTCTTTGCATTTTGAAGTCCAAACTGTAAACTCTGTTAATTTGTAAGATCGAAAAGGAGGACGAACGGAAACGTTATGTAGACTCCTTACGGAATCGGAAATGTGATGCCCGAATTTCAACAGTTATTTGTACGTGAATTCGAAAAGCGTCGAAAAGTTGGATAGTTAGTCTTAGAAACTCATTTATCCTTTTTCTTCGCACCTATTTTCACTATAAGTGCACAATATTTATAATGCCATGTAATTCAAAAATTAAGTTTTTAATTCTGACGTGGATGTGGGTCACATGATACGTGAACACCTTTCTGATTCTCACGAAGCATTATGCGGAATGATAAGGTAGAAACAGTAGAAACAGTAGAAACAGTAGAAACAGTAGAAACCGTTCTACAAGTACTAGTACAAGGTTCTCGGGGAAAAAACTCTTTTTGGTACGCTTGGTGGCGCTGTCTATCTAACTTTATTTTATTTCACTAGACCGCCTTTGGCCAAACCCAAAACGACAATTTTAGGTTGCTGAAGCCCGTCATACTTCGTCTGCTAGACAGACAGTAAGTAGCATAGCATCACTTCGCAGTCATGGCAGTCTCGACAAAAACACGTGGTAAAAGCCTAAACGACCCTAAAATTCAACTTGAAAATGCTGCCAAAAAGATGACGCCAGAAGTTTATTTTGCAAGAAAGTTAGCATCAAACGAAAAAAAAATTCGTGACCGGTCACTTAAGAAACTAAGAAGATGGATCGCTGCACGATCGACAGTCCCAGATGGTATTTTTACTGAGGCATTCAGCAAAATAATTTTTATCTGTTAAAACGAAAACTTTGCATGTAGCTTTCAGCGATGACGAACTCATGAAATTATGGAAAGGGCTGTTCTACTGTATGTGGATGTCAGACAAACCCTTGATACAAGAGGATCTAGCTGAAACCATATCGGGGCTTGTCCATTCAATTGTTGATCGCTTTACAGGGCTCAAGTTCATCACTGCTGCCCTTAAAACAATGGCTCGTGATTGGTCTGGCATCGACACTTGGAGAATGGATAAATTTTTGATGGTTTGTGTTTTTGGTAACCATTGTTTTGATCACTGACTTTAACTCTAGTATTTTTATCTAGTTTGTGAGAAGGATTATTCGTCACAGCCTAGAATATCTGGCACAAGGTGGTTGGAAGAAAGATGAAGTAGATGCCTATTCCAACATGCTATCGGAAGTCATTATCAATGCAAATGAAAGCACAGCTGAATTAAATGTCCCCATTGGCCTTCAGCTTCATGTAACAAACTTATTTCCTGAAGAGTTAGCCAAGGTAATAATAATCAGAAATAGTGTATGCAGAAATGGAGTGTATGCTTTTCATATCTGTCTAGGCTGGTGGAGAAGAGTTAAGTTCATCAACCATTTCAAAGATGTTTGAACCATTTGCCAAATGCCTTGCCAACAGTAATGACTAT